>MU671489.1:72671-125819 GCA_026770625.1 Nicotiana glauca | reverse complement strand
GTTGTGGTTGCTCTTTGAGAATTATTGTTGTTGTTCTATGTGAATTGTTGTTGTTGTGCTGTTTGTGAATTGTGACTTATTCGGTGGGATCGGGTTGCACGCCGCAATACGAAGTAATAAGGTGTGGGTTGTGGTGATAAGGGTGGCCGAGGTAATAAGGGTGGCCGAGGTAATAAGGGTGGAAAAGTGATCGAAATCACTATTGAAATGAAATTATGAAAAAGATTATTAAATCATTAATGTGAAAATGTTGAAGGGGAAAAAGGAGAGATTGTAAACTTGTTTGGCTTGATTGTACCTTTCATGTGTATTTGATTGTTGATTCTATTACTGATCGTTACTTGTGTATGGTTTGAGTTTACTTAGGGTAAAGTTTGTTCATACATACCAGTACAATTCAGATGTACTGACGTCCGTTTTGCCGGGGGCGCTACATTCGTGTTATGATTGTAGGTGGATCTATAGCAGGTACTCCAGTCCACTGACAGTAGTACCCTCTCCATTCTGTCAACTACATTGGTAAGCCCCACTTCCTCTCAGGGCCATGTGTGGTTCATGCCACATTCGTTTGAGTTTATTGTTTATTGTAAGGTATAGCCGGGGCCTTATTGCCGGCAGGTATTGTTATGTTTCTAGTATTCGTAGAGGCTCTGTAGACACAATGTGGGTAGTGTACATTTGTATTTTGGGTAAGTAATGGTACGGTTCAGAATCGTGGTCCACGTTGGTAAATGTTGTATGTATTTTGCAAGTACTTGGTATCAAATATTGGAAATGATAAAAAAGTAGAAATGAACTCAAGTTGTAAGTTTATGCTTAAGTCTTAAATTTATATTTCATAAGAATAATGTATATTTAAATCATGGGATAACGTGTGGAATAGGAAAAGTAATTCCAGGTCCGCTTGACTGGGGTCCTCCGGTTGAGCGCCGGTCTTATCCCTCGGTTTTGGGGCACGACAGTTATAAGGTAATCTTAGTTTTCTGTGGGATTCGACTCCAGACTTTTAACCCAGATTATATTTGCAGCGACCGCTTCTCTTTTTTAGGACTAGATTTGGGTGTGATCAAATTATGTCGTCGTTGCCGAGGAATAACAATGTAGTTGTAGCTGTATATGTTCCTAGGTTTCAAATTTGAGCTTTTATTTTATTTTATTCTATTCTACTTGTTAATTTGAGAAATATGACATCTTTGAATTATGAGAGTTTAGGTGTTCGTAATTCTACTTTTGATCATTATACATATTATGAAGGAAATCGCCCGTGGCAAAATTATCAAAATATTTTCGAGAGCGAGTTATGTGCACCAACCAATCTTATTTGTGTAATGTGTGTGATGTGTGTGGTGGTCAAGATGGTCACATTCATGATTGTGCTTACATGTCTTTTCCTCCCCCAACCTCTTACTATGACGGTTCTACTTTTTCTTATGAAAGTAATAGAAACAACGAACCCGAGGATGATGACATGAAAGAGATCAAGGATATGCTAAGGTTCCTTATGTAAAAAAATAATAAGACACAACTAGAGATACAAAGGCAAGAGGTAACTATTCGCAGCTTGAAGGCTCAAGTGAGTCAACTAGTTGAAGCTTTTAATGCTCAATAAGCTAATATTATAGATAGAAGCTAGGAGCAATGTGCATTAGAAATAGAAATTGAGGTGCCAACGGAGGGGTCCATAGTAGAACACCAACACCCTAACAAACTAGAATGTGATGGTGTGAATTTTGAAAAAATGATACTAGATCAGACAAGGACATTGCGGATATAAATTTAGTTGACTTTAATGTAATTTGTATCGAGGAGGTTGAAAATCTTGAAGTTCAGGTATTTGAGCGTATTGGAACTCATTCCAAATACTTCTCTACACTATGTTCAGATAGTGAAATGAGAATTGATTCTTACTAGCATTAAAAGGAATCAAGGGAAGAGGTAGATGTGCCTTTTATTTTGAAATTTTCAAGGTCGTCTAGGCAAGGTGACACTTCTCAGTCGAGAGCCAAAAATTACATGAGAATTTATTTATTTTTTGGCTCGCAAGAATTTGTACCACTCCAAGAGAATAATCATAAGCTTGAATCAAAACTTGGGGTTCAAGTCATAAGCTCGAGGTAGAGGTGAAAATGATTCACATCATGCCACGACGTTAAACAGGTGCTTGTTGGGAGGCAACCCAACTTTACTGCTTTTTTTATATTTAATTTTATTGTATTATTTTTGTAGTGTCGTTTTTTATTTTTCTAGGAGCATAGGAAGCAAAGCCATTGGTAAAAATCAAAAGTAAGCCAGATGATTGGAACTAAGTGTGGAGTGCCCGCACAAAGGACCATGCTCAAGATAAGTCTGAGTACCTCATGGTTACTAATGATTCGGCCTTTGACCTACCAGGGAGTTTCTTTTACCCCATTGTTATTTTATGGTATGCATTGGGGAAAATACATATTTTAAGTGTGGTATGGGATAATATTTGAGTGATTTTATGTGCTATTTTAATTGTATTAATGTAATTAGAAAAAAAAATGTAGTGGCTTCGGGATCATAAATTGTACGCCAAGTTATCCAAATGCGAGTTTTGGTTAAACTTAGTGGCTTTTATTGGGCATATAGTATCGGGTGAGGGCATCACAGTCGATAGTCAAAAGATCGAAGTAGTCAAGACCCATAACTCCTACGTAGGTACGCAGATTCTTATGTTTAGCCAATTACTACCGAAGGTTTGTGGAGAATTTCTCATCCATAGCTGCTCCATTAACAAAGTTGACACACAAGGAAACTAAATTCCAGTCGACAGATATTTGTGAAAAAATCTTCCAAGAGTTAAAAAGTAGGTTAACTTCAGCACTGGTTCTAACTCCTATTGAAGAATCCGAGGGCTATGTGATATATTGTGATGCCTCGAGAATGGGATTGGGCAGTATTCTGATGCAACACAATAGGGTTATTGCATATGCTTCGAGGCAACTGAGGAAACATGAGCAGAATTACCCGCCCCATGATCTGGAATTTGCGGTTATCATTTTTGCTATGACAAATATGGCGTCATTATTTATATGGGGTTCACGTTGACATATTTACGGATCATAAAATCTTGAAATACATCTTTAATCAAGAAGAGTTGAATTTAAGGCAGTATAGGTGACTCGAATTATTAAAGGATTACGGTGTTGATATTGTGTACCACCCCGAGAAGGCAAACGTTGTTGCCGATACATTAATTCGGAAGTCCATGTGGTGTTTACGACATATGGAAGATTATAAGTTGGGATGACTAAAGACTTGCATTAGTTGGAAAATTTAAGTGTACGATTATTTGACACCGGTGACAGAGCAGCTATAGTCTGAAACGCTGCCAAATCCTCGTTAGTGATAAAGTAAAGTCATGACAATTCAATGATCTAGTCCTGGTAAATATGTGAAGGCATTCCCTTTCAAAAAAATCAACTGTTCGAGCTATCTAAGGATGGAGTCCTTAAATACAAGGACCGGTTATGTGTACCCGATATCAGAGGACTCCGAGGGAAGATCATGGTGGAAAGTCACCAATCTCGGTACTCTGTTCACCCAGGGTCAACCAAGATGTATCATGATCTTCGACAACTATACTGGTCAAATAATATGAAAAGGAACGTTGCCGAATACGTCGCATAGTGTCGGAATTGCCAACAAATTAAGGTTGAACACCAAAAACCATGAGGACCACTTCAGAGTAGAGAAATTCCAACCTGGAAATGAGAAATGATCAACATGTGCTTTGTTACCAAGTTACCATGATCACGCCGAAGGTTTCATTCCATACGGGTTATCGTGGACCGACTTACCAAATCAGCTCATTTCCTACCTGTTAAGACAACCTTCTCGGCTAAAGTTTATGCTAAGTTATATATCAAAGAAATAGTTTGATTCCATGGGGTTTCGATTTATATCATATTGGACAGAGATGCCCAATTTACTGCTAACTTCTGGAAATCATTCCAACAAGGATTGGGTACGAGGATTAACCTTAGCACAACTTTTCACCCACAAACTATCACGACCCTAAAATCGGCCCGGTCGTGATAGCGCCTATCATGGAACTAGGCCAGCCTCAAACCAACGCAATCCAATACCATAATGTAGATATTAAAATCATTTGCGGAAAGCCTTCATCTTTTTTAAAACAAACCGTTTAAGACATAAGAGAAAGATTCATATTACAATACATTCGTCCCAAAACCAAGGTGTCACTGAGATCATGATCATCTAAGGTAAATAAATAATCTATCAAAGCGTCTAAGAGCCATCAGAAATGTACAACTGGAAATGAGAAGGAGAGCCAAGCCATGCGAACACCGTGCAGGTATTTCAATAATCTTCTAAGTCAAAAGCCTCGATCAAGCATCCGCCACTAGATCCGAAGTGCCTGAATCTGTTCACGAGGTACAGGGGGTAACGCGAGTACACCAACTCAGAAAGTAACAAGCCCAAACTATAGACTGAGAGCTAGTGACGAACTCAACCTCCTCATAGGATAAACAGGAATATCATACAGAAATGTAGGCATGCTTTCAGTTAATTAAACATCTCAAAACAGGGAAATATAGAAAGTATGAACATGATAAAGTAGTATAAGCTACGCTACATCTATATGCCAATGCACATACTGAATGAGATGCACTATGCCAAATACCTCATGGGCCCAATAACTCGATGCTCATCCACTCAGTACTGTATATGGCTTGTACAACCTAGGGAAGATCCATCCCGTATATATATACGTCTTTGACAGTAGTCACTCAGTACGGAGGAAGGCCAATCCAGCCTACGGAGAAGATCCATCTCCTGGTAATAATGATAACAACTCAATACCACTCGGTACCATATATGGCTCAAGGCCTAGGGAAGATCCATCCCAGAATATATATATACATCATAGACTATCAGTCTCCGATACCGAGGAACAGGCCAATCCATCCTCATGGAGAAGATCCATCTCCATACCAATACTTCAGACAAGATCCTTGTCCATGGAAGATCCATCCCACAATATCATCAACTACTACGCTCACTGGGGGTGTAAATACTCCGGAGGGGCTTCTCTGAGCCCAAGCGCTATATCAATGCCAATAAAGGCATGATCAACATCATTGCTGCGACGTGTAGCACGATCCCATACTGTCAATCAATATTCGGCTCTTGGCCTCACACGGTCAATACTCTCCAGTCTAACACATGGGCTTAGACGTCATAATACAAGCCCGAACAATGATATGATATGTCAAATAACAATAATCGAGACTGAGGTAAGATACAATATGCATGAACATGACTGTGTATAGAATATACATGAATCTAATGATATGACAGGAAGAAACGACCTCTCGAGTCTCAACAATATCGGCGTGAATCCTTAACATGATTTTTATCATGATTTGCAGCTTATGAACTTAATCACATGATTACAACACAGATATCAACATAAAAGAGTAGCTAAGCAGTGCCATGGAATGATCCAGACCGCATTTCTCACGGTGCACGCCCACACGCCCGTCATTTGGCATTGTGTCACCTCACTAGCAATCATAGAGTACATAGTTCGGGGTTTCGAACCCTCAGAACCAAGTTTGGAAGCATTACTTAACTCAAGTCAAGCCAAACTCTAGTCCGCGATGCCTTTTCCTCTCGATTCGGCCTCCAAATGCCCCAAATCTAACCAAAATCAGTATATAACCATCAAAATACGCTTAGGGGACAAAGCCCACTCAAAAATAATCAAATTACAACACAAATCCCGAAATTGACCAAACCCGCCCCCTAGCCCATTTCTTGAAATTCGACAAATTTTACATTAATAGAACCCTTATTCCGCCACGAGTTCATTTATACCAAAAGTACCAAAATCGGACCACAAATGGCCCCTCAGATCACCACTCAAAGCTCTCCAATTAACCAAGCCCTAACCCCCAATTCACCACTGATTTCCCCTTAAATTTTCATGCTAACAACGATAAATTCACCATAATAATGATCTTAGGAACCAAGGACCTTACCTCAATGAATCCCTCTGAAAATCTCCCTTGAAATTGCTCCCAACAGCTTCTTCCTGAATTAAATATTGAGAAAATGGCCAAAAATCGCGAAGGGTGGAGTTTATAGTTTCTGACCCAGCAAAACCGCATCTGCGATTAAAAGGTCGCACATGCGGACCCACACCTGCGGTCCCCTGTGCGCACCTGCAAAATTGACTTAAAGACCAAGGTCGCATCTGCGCAATCGTAGGTGCGACCAGGACCTCGCTTCTGCGGTCCCATCCTGCCCCTCTCCTGGTCGCTTTTGCGGCTCCAAAATCCACTTCTACGAGTTTGCACCTGCGGTCCCCTAGCCGCAGGTGCAGTAAAATCACCCGGAATCACCCCGAGGCCTTCGGGACCTCAACAAAAAGAATGAATAGGACATATACCACTATCCAAACATATGCCAGTCTTCAAAATACGTCAAACAACATTGAATCAACCAAATAACATCGGATTCAAGCCTAAGGTAATTCCAAATTCCGCTTTTGATCAAAAGTCTACTAAACCACATCCAAATGACCTAAAATTTTTCACATACGTCACATTTGACACGACGAACCTATTGCAATTTTCAGAATTCCATTCCGACCTCTATATCAAAATCTCCCCTATCAACCGAAAAACATCAATATTCCAATTTCGCCAATTCAATCCTAAATCTACTCCAAACCTCCAAAACGTATTTTGATCACAATCGTAAGTCCCAAATCACCTAATAGAGCTAACCAAATCATAAAATTCAAATCCGAGATCATATACTAAAAAGTCAAAACTTGGTCAAACCTTTCAAAATTTTAAGCTTCAAACGGAGAATTGTCCTTCCAAATCCATTACGATTACCCTGAAAACCAAAACTGACGATTTGCATAAGTCATAATACATCACACGAGGCTATTCATGTCCGAGAACTGGCGAGCGAAGGGCAAAAGCTCAAAACAACCGCTTGGGTCGTTACATTCTCCCCCACTTAAACATACGTTCGTCCTTGAACGTGCCTAGAGTTGTTCCGAAAACCATCAAATCGCTATATAACCTTACCATGCACATACCCAGGGGTGATCCCACGCCACCCTATCTCATATAGGTCTGATAACATAATGTAACTTAAATTTCACAATCCAATCTAGCCCATAAACCTTAGACCCACATTTCCACTTCTGAAATCATCCACAAGATCAGCATCTCACATCTATATTCTGAATAAGCCCGAAAAAGTTGTAACAAACCATACCAGCCTCAGATGCAATTACATGATATACCACATAGCTCAACTCTCATAGCGATAACTTCTGCTCACAGCAGTTGCTCAGAACAACCGAATATCAATAATGAACCTCTTATAAAATAAAGCCTCATTCTAACACTTCCGTATACTGCCAATGATAAATGAAACACATAGAAAGTCATGACCATTCGTGAAGTCACTTCTCCTTTGGCAAGGATCATAGCAAATTCTGAGCCGAACATCGATATTATCCTTCCAACACGCTGAAACTGAATCCGTTTGTATTCATTCTGGATCCCAACGATCTCATCTAATCCAACACAGCTACTCTGGTGACATGATATATCAATACCATCTAAAGCCACAACTCGTGCAATCCACACACCAATAAGCAATAATCTGAACGCACTCAAATCATGAAAAAATGACTCAAATGAATGAATTGTACCACAAGCTCACTAGTACCACCACAACACAATGCTGGGAACCCATCACACGTCGTAGAACCATAACACACGAATTTATCCCGCATGATCATACCTCCATATAGCTTCTCTCCAATGCGCGACCTCATCCAAACACTGGTCCACATGAAACACTTCAAGTCACTATGCTCAAATAGACAACCACGCGCAATTGGATGCCTAGAACCTAAGCAAATCATCATAACCACGGTGAAGCAATTGACATGACATTACACAAATTTGAAATGACACAACCGATATGCCATCTGCAGAGCAACACCGAATACTCATCCCGCTCGAATTCCACGGAGAGACCCCAATAAAACCACACCACATGTGCCTATAACCAACAAATCCTAACTCCTCACAACACTAAAAGGTAAGCTCACAGATCTCCCCAAGATCACTAATAAGCTTAATAATAATAAAATCAACACATCCTTCAACGATACAACTCGGAGTCAACCAATCTGACTCGATGTAGGTCACACATCCATATTATCCTACCAATGAACCCCTTATCTAGGAGTCCTTAAAACCGCTTATTCAACTCATTTAAATTCACTGGTGCCATACGATACGGTGCCCGACACCAAATCAATACCTAAATCAACAACCCTGTCCGGCGACATGCCCAACAGTAAGAGACACATCCGAAAAGTCCCTCACTACTAAAACTGAATTAATGGTAGGAGTCTCTGAACTGACATCCATCACGAAAGCCAAATAAGAAATACAACCCTTCCCAGCCATCCACTGGGTCTTCAAAAAATGGAACCACCCTACTGGGAACATAAACCGTTAAACCTCGCCACTCAATCCGTGGAGTTCTTGGCATAGCCAACGTTTCCACCTTAGCGCAACAGTCCGGAATAACACGATACAGAGACAACCCGTCCATACCCAATATCACACCAAAATCTAACATACTAAGCACTAAGGATTCACTTGGGTCTCCAAACCTCCAATAGTTACCACACAAGACCGATATACGCGGTCCACAACCATGACCTAACCTGTTTATGAGAACTCCCAGTCTCCAAATCCATATAGCACGCAAATCGCCATATCTGATCCCCACTCACTGTTTGAATATAAAACACACCTCTTATACCCAATCATTCCACGAGAGGTAGTCCTATAATTCTTCTATGCCACCAAGTAAACTCGAATATCAGCAGTCGATCCAACAAGAGAGTGCCGCAATACTAATGAAGTATCATCAACTCAATCACATTGCATTTTTCTGAAATGTATACCCTTATGAAGCCACACCAATTAGTAATATGATTTCTCTAATAATTTGAAGCTGCCCGTTCTTCCTAAAAATTTTATGGCCTTTTTTTCAGAACTGAACCGTGACCTTACACATGCAATTCTTAATCCTACACAGCATACTGCATATACCATACCATCCTAGGATAAACATGAGAACTTCATATCTCTTCCGAGCCACAAGCAACTACATTCTCACTAGCCAAGAACTTTCCATTGATCCCATCCAGAAGAAAATCACTATATATCCCATGCTCCTCACGCTCGTAGAAAATATACATCTCTAACCGTGGTAGAAACCATCAAGAAGTCTCCGAATTCCATTTGCACAAAACTAAACCGTGAGGACTGAATCCTTCTAACTCAACTAAGCTACGCAGGCCACTAAAACCCAAGAGCATTGCCATGAGGCACCTGCAGAAACATATTACATCATAAGCATCCAAAGAAATAATCATATCCTTACCATGCCGATCCAGCCTACTACCAAGCTATCATATATATCCTAGTTCCTTCTGATTTACCTTCAACTTGATACTTCTTCTTGCTATAACACCACAATTCCTTAACCCAGACTCACCACACGAGATTCAAGCATAAAACAACATCGTCTGAAGCTCATAATTCGTTGGATACTCTCTTAAATATTCCCAAACATGCCACATTTAAAATACCTACCTCGAAGTGACTCCCTGCGAACCCAAAGCCATTACCTTCACCTTCCTAGTACTGATATATAGAATCCCATAATGATATAGAAATACCACGAGTCTTGAGACCCTCCAATGCAAACCTCAATTTCTAGCCAATTATACAACTTTAAAAAAAATCTCCAATTATTACATGTAAAATCTTGAACTTATTAGAACCATTCTCGAGATCCATCCACTCTACTCAAACCGTAATTAGAACGATCAAATGGACCGGACGAACTATGCTCCAATAGCACTCTAACACCGCAAAATGTAACTTCGCCTTAATACAACCAAGCAACTTCCTGTTCTATGCACCGTACATCCTTTATCAATAACAACTCAAGTCATTCTGTGATTCTCATACAACCATAAAGCATAACATAACCTTTATTGAAATTTCCTTTACTCGAGCCATCCTCAGTCTTAACCTTTGTAGGCCGTAAACCAATTCACCAGTACGCCTCAAACTAAAATCAACATAGCATATAACCGTGCAATCAACTAATAAATAGCAGACTCACCCACTTGGCTCAAAGACATAGATCAAAACATACAATAACTCATAATGCATATACGCTATTACTGCCATAATACCATAGTGAGATTAAACTCAGTCCTTCATAAGCGCGTGCAACAAAACCATCTAGTACTTCAAATCTTCTGCAAATCTTGCGTTCACCCTCGTAACAGTCAAGCCCACTATCTTAAATGACCCCAAATTTAAATTACAACACGTATATTTTGCTGGTAAAGGAGATCTTTCAACAACAACATAAGGATCACTCAAACTTCAGAACACTACGCAAGAGATAACCCATACGCTTCACCTCAAACTAACATCTCTTTATACCCTTCCACCGTCATAAACATTACGCAATCATTAAATCTTCCCGAGTCTGAACTCATATCACAACGTGAAATCTACTTCACTTCCTAACTAGGCAACATAAAAAGGTCCTTCAACATACCCACAACTTGGGTTATACATCAAATCACGATGGAAATCAAGCACCGGATAGTTCTTACTACCCTTAAGCTGCAGACCCTTCTTGTCTCGTTCAAATCATATGCACACATGTCGCAATCACATCATACTCATCACATAGCTATCCAGTCATCACTCTCACTAATAGGGACACTATCGGACATACAATCCAAAAGCACGTGCTCATACAATCAACGCCTCAGTGCTCAAGCTATAGGAAAAACCCAGCCTCAAGTCCTCCAGACTGGCCCAACATCAACACACAGTGATCGAACCTTGCTCCTCGATTAGGGAATCATAAGCCATCGATGCATATCTAATACTAAGTGCTCATGTGCGCATACGAACGCGTGGAAGGAATTCAAAGAGTTACATTCCAAGATAAATAAAGGATGCACGATAAGAATTCAAGAATGTGAAGTTTTCCTAAAGGTTCTGCAGCCTCTTGAGGATATGTAAAGACGTCTCCATACCGATCTGCGAGACTCTACTAAACCCGCTCATGACTCGTGAGACCTATGTAACCTAGGCTCTGATACCAACTTGTCACGACCCTAAAACTGACCAGTCGTGATGGCGTCTATCATAGAACTAGGCCAGCCTCAAACCCATGCAATCCAATACCACAATGTAGATATTAAAATCATTTACGGAAAAACCTTCATCATTTTTAAAACAAATCGTTTCATAAATGAAAGATTCATATTACAATACATTTGTCCCAAAACCACGGTGTCACTGAGATCATAAGCGTCTAAGGTAAATACATAATCTATCAAAGTGTTTGAGAGCCATCAGAAATGTACAACTGGAAATAAGAAGGAGAGCCAAACCCTGCGAACGCTGTGTAGGTACTTCAATAATATTCTAAGTCATAAGCCTCGATCAAACATTCTCCACTAGATCCAAAGTGCCTGAATCTGTACACGAGGTACATGGGGTAAAGTGAGTACACCAACTCAGTAAGTAACAAGCCTAAACTACGGACTGAGAGGTAGTGACGAACTCAACCTCCTCATAGGATAAACAGGAATATCGTACAGAAATATAGGCATGCTTTCAGTTAATTAAACAACTAAATACAGAGAGCAATTATGAACATGATAAAGGACTATAAGCTCCACTACATCTATATGCCAATGCACATACTGAATGATATGCACTATGCCAAGTACCTTATGTGCCTAATGACTCGATGCTCGTCCACTCAGTACTGTATATGGCTCGTACAGCCTAGGGAAGATCCATCCCCTAGGCTGTACGAGCCTAAACTATGGACTGAGAGGTAGTGACGAACTCAACCTCCTCATAGGATAAACAGGAATATCGTACAGAAATATAGGCATGCTTTCAGTTAATTAAACAACTCAATATAGAGAAATAGAGCAATTATGAACATGACAAAGGAGTATAAGCTCCGATACGTCTATATGCCAATGCACATACTGAATGAGATGCACTATGCCAAGTACCTCATGTGCCCAATAACTCGATGCTCATCCACTTAATACTGTATATGGCTTTGAGGGCCTAGGGAAGATCCATCCCGTATATATATATATATATATATATATATATATATATATATATATATATATATATATATATATATATATATATATATATTACAGACTATCAGTCTCCGGTACCAAGGAATAGGCCAATCCAACCTTATGGAGAAGATCCATGTCCATAACAATACTTCAGACAAGATCCATGTCAAAAGAAGATCCATCTCTCAATATCATGAACTACTGCGTTCACTGGGGTGTAAAGACTCTGGAGGGGCTTCTCTGAGGCTAAGAGTTATATCAATGCCAATGAATACATGATCAATATCATTGTTGCGCCGTGCAGCCCGATCCCATACTGTCAATCAATATTTGACTCTCAGACTCACTCAGTCAATACTCTCCAGTCTCACACACAGGGGCTAAGATGTCATAATACAAGCCCGAACAATGATATGATATGTCAAATAGCAATAATCGAGACTGAAGCATGATATAATATGCATGAACAGATTGAGTATAGAATATACATGAATCTAATGACATGACAACAAGAAACGAACTCTCGGGTCTCAACAATATTGGCGTGAAGCCTTAACATGATTTTTAGCATGAATTGTAGCTTATCAACTTAATCACATGATTACAACACATATATCAACATAAAAGAATAGCTAAGAAGTGCCATGGAATGATCCAAGCTGCATTTCTCACGGTGCACGACTACATGCCCGTTACTTGGTATTGCGTCACCTCCATAGCAATCATAGAACACATAGTTCGGGATTTCGAACCCTCAGAACCAAGTTTGGAAGCATTACTTACCTCAAGCCAAGCCAAAATCTAGTCCGCGATGCCTTTTCCTCTCGATTTGGCCTCCAAATGCCTGAATCTAACCAAAATTAGTATATAACCATCAAAATACGATATGGGAACAAAGCCCACTCGAAAAAAATCAAATTACAACACAAATCTCGAAATTGACAAAACCCGACCCCAGGCCCACGTCTAAGAATTCGACAAATTTAACATCAATAGAACCCTTATTCTTCCACGAGTTCATTCATACCAAAAGTACCAAAATCGAACCTTAAATGGCCCCTCAAATCACCACTCAAAGCTTTCCAATTAACAAAGCCCCTACCCCTAATTCATCACTCATGTTCCCTTAAATTTCATGCTAACAACGATAAAAATCACCATAATAATGAGCTTAAGAACCAAGGACCTTACCTATATGAAACCCTCTGAAAATCTCCCTTGAAATTTCTCCCAAAAGCTTCTTCCCGAATTAAATATTGAGAAAAATGGACAAAAATTGCAAAGGGTGGAATTTATAGTTTCTGACCCAGCAAAACCATACCTGCAGTTAAAAGGTCACACCTTCGGACCCGCACCCGCGGTCCTAGGTGCGCACATGTGAAATTCACTTAAAACTCCAAGGCCGCATCTGTGCAATCGTAGGTGCGACCAGGACCTCTCTTCCGCGGTCCCAGCCTGTCCCTCTCCTGGCTGCTTCTGCGGCTCCAAAATCTGCTTCTTTGAGTTTGCACCTGCGATCCCCTATCCACAGGTGCGGTTATGACAGCAACAGAAAACTTCAGCTACCAAACCCAACTCAAAATCATCTGGAATCACCCCGAGGCCCCCGGTACCTAAACCAAAAGCACGAACAAGACATAAACAACCATCCAAACTTATGCCAATCTTCAAAACATCTCAAACAACATCGAATCAACCAAATAACATAGGATTCAAGCCTAAGGTTCCAAGAATTTTTTGAATTCTGCTTTTGATCAAAAGTCTACCATATCGCGTCCGAATGACCTGAAATTTTGCACACACATCACACTTGACACAACGAACCTACTTCAACTTCCAAAATTTCATTCTGACCTCTATATCAGAATTTCCCATATCAACCGGAAAATACCAAAATTTTAATTTTGCCAATTCAAGCCTAAATCTACTCTAAACCTCCAAAATGCATTCCGATCACGCTCCTATGTACCAAATCACCTAACAGAGCTAACCAAATTATAAAAATTCAGATCCGATATCATATACTAACAAGTCAAAACTTGGTCAAACCTTTCAAAATTTTAAGCTTCAAACTGAGAACTGTCATTCTAAATCCATTCCGATTACCCTAAAAATAAAAATCGATAATTTGCATAAGTCATAATACATAACACGGGGCTAGTCATGCCCTAGAACTGGCAAGCAAAGTGCAAAAGCTCAAAATAACTGGTCGGGTCGTTACACAAACAGACGGCCAAGCCAAAATTCAAACACTCGTGGACATGTTAAGAGCCTGCGTATTGGACTTTAAAGGAAGTTGGGGGGAACTGTCTACCACTCATTGAATTTTCCTACAAAAACATCTACCATGCTAGCATTCAGATGGCACCGTATGAGGCCCTATGTAGATGAAAGTGCAGGTCTCCTATCGTTGGTTTTGGAAGTTGGTGAGACAAAGTTATTGGGTCCTGAGTTGGTTCAATTGGTTGTATAAAAGGTGAAATGATTCGAAGTCAACTATTTACCCTCAAAGCAGGAAAAAATCTTACTCGGATAACCGACGAAGAGATTTGGAGTTCGTTGTGTGAGCCTAGGAATTCTTGAAGGTGTCACCTATGAAAGGCGTGATAAGATTTGGAAAAAGAGGCAAACTCAGCCCTCGGTATATTGGACCATATCAAATTATTCATAAGGTCGGTCAAGTGTCTTATAAGCTTAAGTTGCCCCCAAAAATTAAAGCAGTGCATCCGGTATTCCATGTATATATGCTTCATAAGTGCTTGGATGCTGCATCCTGTATTACCTCTATTGGAAGTATTCAAGTAACAGAGGACCTATTTTAGAATAAATCTCGGTGGCTATCCTAGATCGTCAAGTTTTTAAGCTGCGGACCAAAGAGATAGCTTCATTTAAGTACTACGATTTAACATTCGAGGATGAGCGTTCCGAAGAGGGGGATGATGTTACACCCCACACTTTTCCCCCACCTATGGAGTTGTAGATTTATAAGGTTTGGGAACAACCTATTAGCTGGCGATACATATAAGGACAAATAAGCGGTTACATTTGGCCAAATTACACTAGCTATCCCACCGAGCATAGTGGTCATTACGGGGAAACCCATTTGATATGTGGGGCGGTGGAATTTCCTATGTTGATACTCAATTTTTTTCTATATATTTTAATACATATATATACTCTCAAAATAGCATATATGCAGTTATAAGCATGCATAGGCATTTTATAATTTTTTTTATAATTTTAAAGGCTTCAAATTGATTTATTTCTTCTCTTTTTACTTATAAAATTTCCAATAATTATCCTTCAAATTATTTTTTGTGTTGATCTAGCCATCTAAATTCTATATTCATACCAAAATATTTCTTAAATATTTTTACTGTATTTTTATAATTGCATTTACATTTTTAAAGCTAATTTGCATATATTTGCAATACTAGCCTTATTAATGCATAATTACGTTGTTGATGCATAAAATGATCTTTATATTTTTTTTAAATGTTAAATAACTATTTTCAATCATTTTAGTACACAAAATTATTTTTCAGAAGTCATTTATTATTTCTTATAAATTATATAGTGTCAAAATGGCTATTTAAAATCTAATCTAAATTCATTTCAATTTCAGCTCCAATACCCATCCCAATTCCCAAATCTAAACTTACCCAAACCCAATACCCATCTTCCCCAACCCAATACACGACCATATCCTGGCCGTTAATCGTTTTGATCAACGGTCTAGGTTTTCCCCTTCCTAATTAAACTAACATATACCCACCAAACACTAACCATTTCCCACCTTACACCGCCGCCCTAAAATCCTCTCTGTTCTTGAACGCTCTCACCTCCCCAATCTCAATGACCCTCATCTATGTCTATCTCCGGTGGTTTGCCACCACCTCTCAGGCCTCCAATGGCCTCTCTCATGTCATTATTGCCATCTCTAAGGCCCTCAAGGGACCAAGGCTATGTCGAATTGCATCTAGAGTTCATCTCTCGCCTGTTCCAGGCCATTCCGGTGTGATTTTGAGTGAGATAGTCCTATATTAGCTACGATATATGGTTTTCTAAACAGGTTTCTTTATCTCTGTATGGTTCTTTTCGAAACCCTAATTTTTTTCTAAAACCTCCTAGATCTGTATAGATCTAAGGTGATTTGAGTTTGTTTTCTGTGAGTTTTACAATGTCCTTGAGATTCTTTACAAGAATCATATGATTTCAAGTGTTTTTTCATCTTCTCCTAAAACTAGGGTTTTTGGAATTTCTTTTTAAAATTTGTTTGATGATTCTTTGTGTTTAAACTTCTGGTTTTCATACATTTTTGGCTGATTTTATGAAGCTCCTACAACCCTAGCCCGTTTGTACTAAAAACCCTAATTTTTTGGGGTTCTTCGTTTGGTTTTTGGATATTTGTACATCTGTTTGTGTTCTTGTCTTGGGTTCTTGTGACTTCTCGTAATTTTCTTGTACTAATATGATTCTACTAAAATTTTGTAGTTCGACCTTTCACTGATATTATGTACTTGTATTCACACTGACCATTCATGCAAGACTTATATACTTCTCCTTGAATCAGTGTCGTTTAACTATGGGTTTAGTTAAAGCTGTGTGAAATCCTAACTATTCATGTTATACCTCATTTTATATGCTAATCATGCTGCCTCTTTCATGACTTTTTGAACACTTGATTATTTTGAATCCCTTAATCCCTGGTTTAATTTGAACAATTTCCTTTAAACGTTTGATTCTGACCTCTTTACTCAATTTGATTGAATTTGCCTGTCATAATTGTTTTTCCCTGCCTTATTTGTATTCCGCTAATTATTATTGATTTGTTTCCTTAATTAAACTACTGTGCGTTTTACCCCAAAACCTATTCTATACCTAAATTTTACTTGATTCTTTTCCTTAAATACTTTGCATGATTTTACCGCGATTTCAATGTCCCTTGATTAAGGGAAGATCTTGCTGATTTACATGACTTCTTTGATTTTGCTACTTAATTGATCTCTTACCTTATGTCTCATGATTTTGATTACTATATAAACCTCCTCTTCTTTTAAGTTCAAAACAATACAACAACTACAACGAACACTAGTTCAAAAACTCTCTCTTATACTTAAAGCTTTCTGCTCTTTCTGTCACTTGCTACTTCCATTGAACTAGCCGGCTGTAAGCCAAGGCTAGTTATTGCACTACACTGCTCTATACTTTGTATCTTGCTCTCCTTAACCGGTATGTCTCTAATTAAGTTTTGAAATCCAAACCCTATGTGTTTTTTCATTCTTACATTAGTTCATCAGTTATAAGGTCAACTTGTATTCCTGCCTACTTCTTTAATCAGCATGTTTAAAATTTGCCTGTTCAATGTATGCTTTAATTCTGCACCCTTTCTTGTTTATTTCTTTGCCTAGCATGTCTAAAATTCCATCCTTTCAATGCATGTTTAACACTCTTCTATCTTCTTTACTTAGCGTGACCAAACCATATGTTTAAAAGCTGTTCAAGACAAACCAACTATTATTTATGTTCTAACTATTTACCGAGTCTCTAAAATCCTAAGTGTTGCATGCAGTTTGTGACTATATGTTCCCTCTACTCCCTATCCATGTACCCTAAGGTGATTCTTATATGTCACAATCCCTTTATCCCCGTGTGAAGTTCTGTTTGAATGTTTCTTATGACCAATTGATTGTCTACTGTTTGACACCCTTCTCAAACTGTCTTTTACTACCGACTTATTTCCTATTTGTCTGAAAATACACTCTCACATTACTCCTAGAATATTAGGTTATCCCCCTATGTCATGTGTACTGCCTTGAGATCCTTGAGATCTCTCTAAGCTCTGGCATGTTAGAGCTGACCTTTCCACACTGCAATTGAATCAGTTCTTATTTGATAAAAGTCTAGGTGTGAGCACTGTCCGGGATCCTTGAAGTCCTTAGGGAACTCTGACACACCTAGACATGATACTGTCTATGGAACTTTGGCATTTGAGGCTATTGGAGGCTTGGGGAAGTCATTTGGGCATGCTTCAGGCTCCTTATAGTTAACTTCTTCTTTTTCTTTATTGTTTATTTAATTTATTCAGCTGGTCTGTAATAATTATTTGTAAACAACATTAAGGTGATTAGTGAAAAGGGCTGGGTAGTTACATATCTATTGGGTAACTCGGGTAGATACCATGCCTATAGGATTATGTTAATACATTTTCCATGTTTGCTTTACTTTCACAAATATTAAAAATTATGCCTATAGGATCTGAATGGCTTTAATAATAGAAATCATGTCTATATGGTTAAAATTAGCTTTATAATTAGATATCATGCTTATAGAGTGTAAAGTGGTTAAGTTTAATTTCTACTACAACATATATTTACATTCGTCTCACTAGAAATCATACCTATAAGTTCGAGAAACATCTCTTAACAATTAGATACCATGCATAAAGGAACTTAAAAATCAAAAATTCTACCTATAGAACTTAAAATAAGTCTAGCTAAACAAATCGGTCTAATTCATGTTAGTTCATTTTGAATTGGCTTAATCAATTGTCCGCTTCTTTAAATGAGTTTTCAAACACTGCCTTATTTTACTACCGCTAGAAAGCATGCCTATAGGACCTCAATTATTCGTTTAAAACTATTCACTGTTTTAGTGCATCAACGTAGATATCATGCTCTTAGGACATCACTGTTCTGCATTTAGGCAAGCCTATAGGGTGATTTAAATTCTGCAACTCTGAAACTGTGATTTGTTATTTAAATTGTTCAGATTTAACAAGTCTAAATCAGTAGGAAAGCTAAATAGGACTTCTACACTTTGTCCCAATTCAATATTGTATAACCCCTACTCACCTAGATTTCATGTTCTAGGATTTTCTCTTAAATACTTGAATGTTGTTTGAAGACGTGCATTTACTTGTTATTTTTGTGGAGGAGACTATGAGCCTATAATTTGTTCTCTTTAAATGAAGTCCTGTTTATTCTTGATTGATGCCTAGATTTTTATCTTTTAAAACCTTAGGAAAGTCTAAAACTGTCCAAAAATAGAGGTCCTAAAATATCTCCAGGACCACAAAGAAGGGACGGGTAGTGCATGCATAGGACATTTCCAAGTTTGCTAGAACGCTTTAGGCTATGACCAAGGGGGAGGAAATTGGGTAGAAAGGGATATGATGACTACGCGCTAATATCACGTGTAGCCCCTCATTGAGGAGTGTTTACCGGGCATTGTGTGGGGTGATCCTGTAGACTAACCAACCTAGGACCCCTCCTACCCAAATGCCCATTGTTTAAACTTTACTTTTCTATATGTATGCAATTTGTTCAAGTCCTTCCTTTTTTCTCATTATTCGAGTCATATAATGTCCAAAACTTGCCCTTATTTGCAAATATGTGTTTAAACTAATTATTTGTTAAAATGACTAATTCATAAGTATAAGTTCGGTCGGGACCCACCGTTGTGGACCTAGAGGGGTGCCTAACACCTTCCCCTCGAGGTTATTTCGAGACCTTACCCTAAATCTCTGGTAATGTAAACTAGTCTAAGATTTAATCGCTTTTGGTACCCTAACGCACCATAATCCGTTAGGTGGCGACTCTTCAAAATCCCTAAAATCTCAAAAGGAAATGAGTTATTAACCCCCATGAATGTTGAAACCCGGACTTCCCCGTCAAAAAGGGAGAAAAGGGGGCGCGACAGCATGGCGACTCTGGCGGGGATACCTTTAGGCTCTTACCATAACAAACTTATTTTTTATGAATTAGTCCAAGCATGCTTTATCTTGTACCCTTTCCCCTTATTTGAATACCGTCTATTTTCTTTTAAGCATTTATGATTCTTTATTCCTGAAACTGACTTGTCTCTTTATTTTCTTTTCCATAACTGTCTTTCAATTATTTAAATACCGCATTTATTTTTCTACGTGCAAATACTTGACTACATGCTATTAATTGCTGCATAATTCATGTTCCACATCATATTCCACTCGCGCGTATCAAATTCTATAGCAATTCTTGATGAGTGGTTGCGCTCTTCCTATTTATTACCCTTAAATTCGGAAAGGCTTATTTGCAATAAAACTAGTCGATCAGCGGTGCAGTCGACGGTTCCATGCCTTTCCCCCTCAAGTTGACTGCTTGAGGTTACCAGTCTAAACCCCCATAGTAACCTTACTTTGGTCAAAATTATGCATGCATCATGGTCAAACCTAGTCGATCAATATGTTGTCCACATAATGATCCTTTAAGATAAGCCTTATCCAAAAGTCCATCAGGGTTTTCATAATCCCAACGGACACAACCACGTTTGTTCATTAATTTAGAGAACTAAATGCTAATATGCTGATCATGAATGTATAAATAGTCGAGTCTGGTGGGGGAAGGCCTAACCCTTTTTGTTTTGCAGAAAACGAGGCACAAGGTCTCCATTCGGTTTGGTTAGTAACATCCCACCATTGTTGTTAGATTGGTGGGAGGACCTTTCCTCAAATGACAAGAAACATGTAAAAAAGTACCTGGAAAACTTGCCTTCCCTACTAGATATTGATCCAAACAACAAGTTGATTGGGGCTTTCACTTTGTTTTGGATAGTGAAAAGACCGTGTTCCATTTTTGTGACATAGAAATGACACCGCTTCTAGAAGAAATTAGAGGGCTTGCGGGATTGATTTGGGATAGTTCTAGGCTATTGGTGCCGGAGAATCGTACTGGCAATGGGTTTTTTAAAGATGATGGGGCTGAAGAAAAATGCTGACCTAGTGTGCCTGAAGGAATCTTACATACCCTTCGAATATCTGTATGAGAGGTATGGCCATATCAAGTCCTACCGTACCTACCATGATGAGCTCTCTCTCACTTCTTTGGGCCACATCTACTATAGAGTGTTCGTGTTCATCGTATTCTTCTTAGGCATGATAGTGTTCCCAATGAAAAAGGAAAGAATCCACACTAGGTTGGGCCATGGTTGCCAAGACTTTGATGGAAGGGATCAATGGACAGACATGCACCATAGTCCCCTTGATCATAGTTGACATCTACAGGGCTCTGGAGCACTGTCAAAGAGGGGTCAAGCATTTCAAGGGTTGTAACTTGTTGCTGCAGTTGTGGTTGTTGGAACATTTCGAAAAGGGTCACTATCACCAAGAATTTCTGTAAAGGGCTTGGAACGACCTTATTGCCTTCCATCACCCCAAGAGGATGACTTACAATTCCAGACAGGTTTGCTCAGCCAAAAAGTGCTAAAGAATGGGTAGATTTCTTTGACAATCTGACCGAGGAACATGTGCAATGGATGTTTGAATGGTTCCCAATAGATGAATTCATCATCAGATCTAGGGATGCTCCACACTTGGTGCTGATTGGGGTGAGAGGAATATACCCCTATGTCCCTATCCGAGTTTTGAGGCAAGCAGACAGGAAACAGGTTGTACCAAGGGTTGCCAAGATGAGTCATTTTAGGGTAGATTTTCAAGACGACTACGTCACTTACAAATGCCAAGCTCATCACATGTGGCATTGTAAATTATTATGGAAAAGAACACCATCGAGCCAGACAGGTATCACGCAGGGTGCAAACCTCTCTACCCAGCATGGTTGGAGGACAATCTAAAAGGATTGGTGATTCCAGGGGCCAGTCGAGGGAATAAAATCATAGGCGAAGAAGCTGAAGCTCAAGTCAAATACAACAGGCTGCAAAAGAGGGTCCATGACTCTGAGAATGAGCACCGGAAAATACATGAGAGGAATGTGAGGTTGATTGAAGAATGGAAAGAAATGGTAGTCACTTCTAACAAGAAATTGGAATATCTGGAGCAAGGAATAGTGGAGCTAGAAGGTAAAGTCATAAAGAGGATTGAAGATTGCCAGAACGCTGAAGGAGCTGAAGGAGGACATCTGGCCAGAGCCTACTTGCTGCTGGGACTGCGCGAGCTGAGGGATCTATATGACGGAGTCAGGAAGATCGAATCTGGGGAAGGTCCTTCTGGGACCAAATAGGCAAGATTTATTTGCTTTCCTAAAAATGTAATAAGTCCAAGTGCCAGTAGTGACTTATTTTTTCTATTATCTTAGTGTCATTTTGGGATTCGTCTATTTTTATATTATGAAATAAAGCATTTGTTGCCATCTAAGTTCTCCATATTTATTTTTTTCTAGGCCTACCTCAGGCACAACAAGACTCCCAAATTAAGACACAAATGTACATTTCCGCAATATATGTTTAAATACTGCAAGCATTTCAAAATTCTCAATGACTTGTTACTGTTTTTGTTTTTCCTTATTTTGATTATTCACATCCCCTTAGGTTGGTTCACTCATACTTGCCCCATTATCGTATCATACCAGATCTAGAGGCCCTCCACCTATTCCTCCTCCAAGCAATACAAAAGGCAAAGGAAAAGCAAAAATGGATGACTTAAGTGGTATCCAAAAGGAAACTATTGATAACGTAGAAACTTCAGATGTATAGAGCACTCTGTCATCGAATGACCTGGTATTGAGATTGGAACAAAAGATATTGGAATTTAAAGGAGAACTTGAGCAGGTTCGCAACTTGGCAAACTTGCTGCTCACGCTGAATGTCCCTGACATCAACCAACAGAACATAAAGAACCCAACACCTCCCCAAAGTACACAAAACCAACATCCACAAAATCCTCCCGCACCAAATCAATATGCAACTCTACCCTAGAATCCCAACCCATTACCAATACCAACTCCGCAACACCACCACCATCAACCAATTCAGTACCCACCAACCACCACTTACCACACTCCCCAAAACACACCACCACCCTATTCTGACCCCCAAAACTCCACCAATGACCATCATTACACCTAAGTCCCTAACACTCATCAATTGTACCTCACTTTATCCAACCAAACTCGTATACACTGAAATCCTCCAACAATGACCTGCTCATTAAAAATATGGCTGAGGAGCTCAAGAAGTTGATGAGCCATGTTCAAGGTGTCGAAGGGGACAAAGGAATATAAGGTTTGGACTATGAAGACTTATGTATACAATCAGATGCAAACTCCCCAAGTTTGAGATGTTTGACAACGTAGGTGATCCTAGGTTTCATTTGAAGACTTATTGTTACAAGCTTGTTGGAGTCGAAAAGGATGAAAATATACAAATGAAACTCTTTATGAGGAGTCTCACTGGAGATGTTTTGTCCTAGTACATCAGCCAAGATCCCAAGAAATTGTCCAGTTGGGTAAGTATGCCGTCCGATTTTATGGACCGATTCAGGTTCAACATAGAAAATGCACCAGATATTTTCTATATCCCGAATCTCAAGAAGAAACCCACCGAGACCTTGCACGAATATGCTATCCGTTGGAGATCAAAAGAGGCCAAAGTCAGGCCATATTTGGATGAGGGACAAATGAACAAGTTCTTCGTTAGAGTGCAGGATCCGTAGTACTATGAAAGATTGATGATTATTGAAAATCATAAGTTCTCTGATATCATCAAACTCGGGGAAAGAATCGAAGAAGGAATCAAAAGTGGGATGGTAACAAACTTTGAGGCACTACAAGCCACAAATAAGGTATTGCAATCTGGTGGCATATCAAAAAAGAAAGATGTTGGAACAGCAATGATGGCTCAAGGTCCGAAACCTCCACCCACATATCAAACACCTCCACCCACGTACCAGGCACCACCACCCACATATCAACCCTCATCTCCTAGATACACCCAAACACCCACTGTCCATCATACCTATAACTCCCAACCATCTCATTTCGAGTCACCACCAACTCGTCGAAATTATCCAAGACCAAGACCCAACTTCGACTGGAAGCCACGTAAACAATACACTGCCATTGCTGAGCCCATCGACCAGTTGTATGAAAGGTCGAAAGCCGCTGGTTACGTCACTCCTATTCCCGCTGTGGTATTAGAAAACCTATCACAATAGGTCAATCCAAACAAAACTTGTGCGTACCATTTTGGTATGAATAGGCATACCACTGTTGAGTGCTGAACATTCAAGGATAAGATCCAGACGCTAGTTAACAACAAGGTTATACATGCTAAGTAAGCCGTACCTAATATTCGCAACAACCCCATCCCTGATCATAGAGGTGGTGGAGTACATGTGATAGAGACAAACAAAGAGTGGGACCCTAAGGATTCGATTGGGCTTATTCGAGAAGGTGATGACTTTAAAGTTGCAGTCACACTTACTCCTATCATGGTACAGACTCAGTCACTAATCGAGGTTGAGGTAACTGCATCAGTTCCATTCGAGGTAGAGGTGGCTGGGCCTGTGGCCAGCCCCACTCCATTTGAAGTAGAAGTGGCCATACCTTCCATAGTGATAGTATCAACCACACCTCCCTTCACTTCAAAAGCAATACCCTGGGATAATGTTGTCGAGGCTCGGCGATAAGGAAAGGCCAAGGTAGAGGAATCTGATGCTGCACAGGGAATGACTAGAACTGGAAGAGTCTATACACCTGAACATTTGGGAGGTTCAAGTAAGGATGCCACTACCAGACAACCTATCATTGAGATAGGGCCAGATAACCCGTGAAGGAAAGTTCAAGCGAAGGAGTATTCCGTTGTTGACCATTTGAACTAAACCCCTACTCAGATATCTATCCTATCACTGTTGCAAAATTAAGAGGCATATAAGAACACTTTAATGAAAGTGCTGAGCGAGGCTTATGTACCCAATAACATTATTGGCGGAGAAATGGCCAATATGGTAGGGCAAGTGTTAGAAAGTCATAGATTATCTTCCACGAAGATGAGCTACCGCTTGAGGGGTTGAATCACAATCGAGCATTACATATTACCGTGCAATTCGAAGACAAATTTATTGCCAGGGTCTTAGTTGACGGAGGTTCAAGCCTCAATATTTGTCCGTTGGACACTCTAAAGAGGTTAGACAAAGGTTTCCATGAAATATGGGTAGAAAGCATGAATATAAAAGCTTTCGATGGGTCCTAAAGGGCCACAAATGGGGAAATCAACGTTTGCTTGCAGATGGGGCCAACTTAGTTCGATGTCGAGTTTTAGTTGCTCGACATACCAGTCTCATATAATCTTCTATTAGGCCGACCATGGATCCATGCTGGTGGAGTCGTGCCTTCCATACTACATCAATCTGTGAAGTTCGAATGGAATCGTCAGGAGGTGATCATTCACGGAGATGGAAGTAACCCCATTTACACTAGTCAAACCATCCCGGCTATTGGACATAGAAGAAGGCTAGGAGGGTAAACCTATCACCATATTGAATGGGTCAATGCCGTCGAGAAGGATAAATGGTGGAGTAGTAAAATAGAAAGCATATTGGTCTGGTCTAAATATGAACCCGGCAAAGGGTTGGGAAAGAAACTCCAAGGTATCACTAAACCAATATGATTGAAGGGCCATGGTACTATTTTTGGGCTAGGATACCAGTATACATGGCAAGAGTATAGAAATTGGTCGCCTCCATGGCGTGGACCATATTACCCTCTCGAGCAACTAGTGCCACGCTTGGAAAAAGCTTTTCACCAAGCTGATACGATATGGGGGACTGCAGAAGAGGAAGCACTAGCTGGGTTGAAGAATTTGTTGTTGGAAGATAAAGACATGGACTGCAGTTCCATAATTAAGCAGGAGGAGGAAGAAGAAGGCCTCACTATTCAGACCGTAAAGAAGGGAGTCGTTCTCAGGAACTGGACCGCCATACCATCCCGAGCCCGCCGAGTCCCTAGGTAACTTGGCAGATTTAACTTCTATAGCCATTCTAGGCATTTAAGATTTCCAGTAATTTTGTTTTAAAATTTACATGTTTCAAAATAAATGCCCGATTCATCGAGCCGTATTTGTCTGGATGATTTTTCGGTTTTAATCAAATACATTTTCTCTTTATTATTCATTACTATTTTTTTACACTTTTCCTTTCTGCAACGTTATTATTACTTTTCCTGATGAACCAATAATTGTGACATGTAATAAGGCAACGCAATATGAGAATAGTGATTCAGATGAAGAAGATGAGATACCCAAGGAAATTGTCAAGGATGTTGAAAATTTTAAGAATAAGACTAAGTCCAATCTGGATGAAACTGAAGCAGTAAATTTGGGAGACGCCGAGACCATAAAGGAGACTCGCATCAGCATTTACTTGTCACCAATATAGAAGGAAGAATACATCCGTTTCCTAAAAGAATATGAGGATATTTTCGCATGGTCTTATGATGATATGACCGATTTGAGCACATCCATAGTGGCTTACAAGTTGCCAACTAATCCCATATGTCCGCCAGTAAAGTAGAAACTCAGAAAGTTCAAACCAGACATGAGCTTGAAAATCAAGGAGGAAGTTACCAAGCAGATCAAAGAAAAAGTTCTCAGGGTGGTTGAGTACCTAACTTGGTTAGCCAACATTGTAACGGTCCCAAAGAAAGATGGGAAAGTCAGAGTATGTGTTCACTATCAAGATTTAAACAGAGAAAGTCCTAAGGACGACTTCCCACTAACAAACATACACATTTTGACCGACAACTGTGCCAAGCATGAACTCCAATCCTTTGTGGATTTCTTCGTGGGTTATCGCTAGATATGGATGGATGAAGAAGATGCAGAGAAGACAACTTTTAATACACCTTGGGGTGTATAATATTACAAGATGATGCCATTCGGTCTAAATAATGCTGGGGCTACTTACATAAGAGCTATACCAACCATCTTCCATGATATGATACTTAAAGAAATAGAGGTGTATGTGGACGATGTCATTATCAAATCCAAGAGGGCCGCAGATCACATAGCATACTTGAGGAAGTTCTTTGACAGGCTAAGGAGATACAACTTGAAACTGAACCCTACAAAATGTGCATTCGGGGTTCCCGCAGTAAAGATTGGGATTCATCGTCAATCATCGAGGGATCGAGCTGGATCCGTCTAAAGTCAAGGCTATTAAGGAGTTACCGCCACCTAAGACAAAAAAGGATGTGATGATCTTTCTAGGACATTTCAACTACATTAGTCGCTTCACAGCACAATCCACAGTCATATGTGAACCCATCTTCAAGATGCTGAGGAAAGATGCCGAAACAAGCTGGACAGAGGATTGTCAGAAAGCTTTTGACAAGATCAAGGAGGTTCTGGTCCTGCTAGAACCAGGACGAATTTTGCTACTCTATCTATTTGTGTTGGATGAAGCCTTCAGATGTGTTTTGGGACAACATGACGAGACAGGAAGGAAGGAGCAGGCCATATACTACCTGAGTAAGAAGTTCACACCTTATGAAGCACGGTACTCTCTGCTAGAACGCACTTACTATGCTTTGACCTGGAAAGCTCAGAAATTGAGGCATTACTTTTGTGCCTGCACTACATACCTCATATCTATGATGGACCCTCTGAAGTACATATTCCAGAAGCCCATGCCGACTGAAAAGTTGGTCAAATGGTAGATATTATTAAATGAGTTCGATATCGTCTATGTAAATCAAAAGGTGGTCAAAGGACAAGCTTTTACAGATCACCTTGCTAAAAATCCGGAGGGAGGAGCATACAAACCTTTGAAAACATATTTTCCTAATGAAGAAAGATGTTCTTTGACAGAGCTGCAAATTTCAAAGGAGTGGGCATTGGAGCAGTTTTGGTACCAGAAACAGGTCAACACTATCCGGTATCTGCTAAACTCAGATTTCCCTGCACCAACAACATGGCAGAGTATGAAGCCTGCATATTAGGGCTCAACATGGCAGTCGACCTGAAAATTCAGGAGTTGCTAGTAATCGGTGATTTAGATTTGCTTGTGCACGAGGTAAAGGACAGTGGGCTACCAAGAATTCCAAGATATTACCATATCTGCACCATGTGCAAGAATTGAGAAAGAGGTTAATGAAGATAGAACTACGACATGTGCCCAAAATTGAGAATGAGTTTGCCGATGCATTGACCTTGTCATTTATGATACAACATCCAGATAAGGATTATATTGATCCCATTCCGGTGAAAATCCATAATCAGTCGGCATATTGTGCTCATGTTGAAGAAGAAACAGATGGAAAGCCTTGGTTCCATGACATCAAGTTGTACTTGTCGAAGGGAGAATATCCGAAGCATGCAAATCACATTTAGAAATGCACCCTCCAGAGATTGTCCAATCACTTCTTCCGCAGCGGAGGAAACTTGTACAAAAGAACTCCTGATTTGGGTTTACTAAGCTGTGTCGATGCAAATAAAGCTTCTAAGCTAATTGTGGATGTTCATGCTGGGACCTGCGGCCCTCACATGAATGGTTTTGTCTTGGCTAAAAACATACTCAAGGCCGGTTACTTTTGGATGACCATAGAGACGGATTTCATCCAGTATATCTGTAAATGCTATCAATGCCAAGTGCATGCCGATATGATAAAAGTGCCGCCAAATAATGTCAATGCAATAATCTTAGTTTGGCCATTCGCTGCCTGGGGAATGGATGTTATTGGTTTGATTGAGCCCAATGCTTCAAACGGACACCGATTTATTCTGGTAGCCGTTGATTACTTCACAAAATGGGTAGAGGTTGCATCCTACAAAGTTGTAACCAATAAAGTCATCGCAGATTTTATCAAAGATCATATTATCTATCGATTTGGAGTTCCCGAGTCCATTATTACGGATAATGCTGCCAATCTCAACAGTGAACTGATGAAAGATATGTGTGAAACTTTCAAAATCAAGCACAAGAATTCCACAGCCTACAAACCTCAGATGAATGGAGCCATAGAAGCCGCCAACAAAAACATCAAAAAGATACTAAGTAAGATGGTATAGAACCACAAGTAATGGTATGCGAAGCTACCTTTTGCTTTATTGGGATACCGCACTACGATTTGCACATCAACTGGGACAACTCCCTACATGGTGGTTTACTATGATGACCCGGTGGTCGTCTTAAGAATTAATACCCTGATCCCCTATTAACTGCTTCCCCTAAGTTCATTTCTACTATTTTGGTTTGCCGGGACGTTCGGTGTTGGGTTTCGGAGAGTTTTAGGATACTTAGTATCTAAATAAGAGCTTAAGTGTTGGAAAATGGTCCGTAGTCGGAACAGTGTGAAGATGACCTCGGAATGGAAATACGATGGTTCAGTTAGCTCCGTTAGGTGATTTCTGGGTCAGGAGCGTATTCAGAATGCATTTTGGAAGTCCGTAGCTCATTTAGGCTTGAAATGCCGAAGTCTGAATTTTTGAACTTTCCGGTTCGATAGTGAGTTTTTGATCCGAGGGTCGGATTGGAATTTTGGAAGTTGCAGTATCTCCGTCATGTCATTTGGGACATGTGTGAAAATTTTCAAGTCATTCGGACGTATTTTGGTTAGGTTTTTGATCAAAAGTGTATTTTGATGAAATTTGGAGTTCTCAGGCTTAAATCATTGATTAATTTGGGTTTCCGATATTATGTAAGGTGTTTTAAGGATTGGTACAAGTTTGAATAGGGTATTAGGTGTTATTGGTGATCTTGGTTGAGGTCCTGGGGGCCTCGGGATGATTTCGGATGGTCGACGGAAGAATTTTGGAAGTTGAGAGATATCAGTTTTTCTGCTTCTAGTATTTTTTGCTTCTGCGGCTTGGGAACTGCAGAAGCGGCCTTGGCATCGCAGAAGCGAGTTTGGGTATATCCGTCAGGTTGCACAGAAGCGATGGGAATTCCGCAGAGAGGGATTCGCTAAAAGGACCGCAGAGGCGGAATCTTGGATCTTTAGTGAAAGTCGCAGAAGCGAATTATTTTTTCACATAAGTGAGACCGCAGAAGCGGTCCCTTAACCGCAGAATCGGAAACCACTGGACAGAAATAGAGATTTCAAGGGTTTAGTTTCAAAAGTTGAAAAAATCAAATTGGAGCTCGGGAGAGGACGATTTTGAGAGGGTTTTGAAGAGAAAATCATTGGGTAACATTTCTTTAATCCTTTCTAGTTATATTCCATCAATCTTTAGTTAATATCAACATTTAATTTCGAAATTTTGGCAAAAATCGGGGGAAAGGTTCTTAGATCTTTATTTGAGAATTTGTGAGGTCATTTGGACTCCGATTTTAATGTTCTTATTATGTATAGACTCATGAGAGTACGAGGGTTCTAAAAATGTGAAAATTATTCGGTTCCGAGATGTTGTCCTGAAGGGCATTTTGGTCATTTTACCTAATTTCACGCCTTAGCTTTGAATTAAATAGTAGAATCAGTTGTTTGCGATGTTATTTACGATATATAATTGAATTGAATAGATTTGGGCCATTTGGAGTTGGATACTCGTGGCAAAGGCGTGGTTCCTGGTTGATTTTTGAGCCGGTTCAAGGTAAGTGGCTTGTCTAACCTTGTGTCGGCGACCTTTCCCCTTAGGATATGATATTTGGTAATTGAATGCCTTGTACATGAGGTGACGAGCACGTACTTGAGCTAATTGTTGGAAATTCATTTTTACTTGGAGTATTTAAATTGAGTTTTCCTTGCTCATCTGTTTATTTTGAATTGCGAGTTTATCCTATGCTAGTTTAGAGAAGCATATTTATTTGACTTATTTGCTTAAGTGCTTAAATTGCCTGGGTTGTACTACGTGAAGCATGTTAGGCTAGGATTTTCTATTACTTGTACTAATTTTAGCATTTATCGTAATGTTTTGGGTTGTTATTATGTGTTTTAAATTGGGACTACGGGACGGCATCCCGGGAGATCCCCCTGTACTTGTTATGTTCTGGACTGAGGTGCGGGATACCAAGAGATCCCTAACATATGTAAATGTAAGTTTTGAGGATACCAAGAGATCCTCGGGATACCAAGAGATCCCTCGTGTATATGATGAGGATACCAAGAGATCCTCGGGATACCAAGAGATCCCCGGCTATTATTTCCTGTTGTGAGTAGTATTTATTATATTGTTTTGTTTCTGCTTACTATTACTGCTTCCCTTATTTATCATGTTCGGATTCTCGTTGTAGACTTTATATATACCATTTTTCCTTATCTTATCATATATTATGTTTATCTCAGTAGGGCCCTGACCTTCCTCGTCACTACCCAACCGAGGTTAGGCTTGGCACTTACTGAGTACCGCTGCGGTGTACTCATGCCCTTTCTGCACATGTTTTTCATGTGCATATCCAGGTAGCTCTTCCCAGGCGTATCATCCTTGAGGCGGAGAGATCTAGCAGAGATTTCGAGGTACATCTACCGCGTACGCAGACTTGGAGTCTCTTTCTTATTCTAGCTTTAGCAGTTAGCTTTCTCCTTTTCGTATTGTTCATTTTAGACGTTCTGGAGTTAGAGCTATGTATTTACTTTCTGTTAGCCTGTGTTCCCGTGAGTTTTCGAGTTTTGGGGGGATGTTGTAGACTTCTGCATTATTGAGTAATATACGCCGAGCGACATCTCTTATACTTTTTTCTTTTAATTGTTCATTTTTAAATAATTTATTCCGCAAGTTATGTTGTTGTTCCGCATTGTTAGGCTTACCTAGTTGTAGGAACTAGGTGCCATCATGACATATTCATGGAGGTCGAATTGGGGTCATGACATTTATGGTACCAAGGCTATCATCCCAATCGAGGTAGAGATTCCATCTTTAAGAGTCATACATGAAGCTGAACTCAGGGATGTAGAGTGGATAAGGAGCCGCTATGAACAATTGGTCCTTATAGATGGAAAGAGGATGAACGCAGTGTGTCATGGCCAACTTTATCAGAACAGAATGTTCATAGCTTTTAACAAAAGGGTCAAATCGAGACAATTTGCACTGGGATAGCTGGTGCTGAAAAAGATCTTCCCACATCTGTGATGAGCTGGTCGGTCATCTTGAGAATTAATGCCCCGATCCTCTATTAACTACTTTTCCCATGTTTGTTTTTGCTATTGTGAGTTGTCAGGAGGAATTATTTGGAGTTTCAGAGAGTTTTGGGATACTTAGTCCCTAAATAAGAGCTTAAGTTTTAGAAATTTGACTGTAGTTAGAACAGTGTGAAGACGACCTCGGAATAGAATTCCGATGGTTCTGTTAGCTCCGTTAGGTGATTTCGGGTTTAGGAGCATGTCTGGATTGTGTTTTAGAGGTCCATAGCTAATTTAGGCTTGGAATGCCGAAAGTCAAATTTTTAAAGTTTCCGGTTCGATAGTGAGATTTTAATCTGATGGTCGGAATGGAATTCTGGAAGTTGGAGTAGCTCCATAGGGTTGAATGTGACGTGTGTGCAAAATTTCAGGTCATTCAGACGAGGTTTAATAGATTTTTGATCGAAAGCGTAAATTTTGAGTTTTTGAAGTTCTTGGGCTTGAATCCGATGTTAAATTGGTGTTTTGATGTTGTTTTTAGGTGTTTTAAGAATTTGTATAAGTTTGGATAGTGGTATATAACTTGTTCATGCTTTTGGTTGAGGTCCTGGGGGCCTCGGGGTGATTTCTGAGGGTTGTCAGAAGAATTGGAAGTGGTTTGAAGTAGCTGAAGCTACTGATCTCTGTCATAACCGCACCTGTGGTTACGTCCACAGGTGCAGAGCTATAAAAGCAGTGCTAGGATCGCAGAAGCCATAAAGGGGGAGAGTCAGCAGGAGCCGCAGAAGCGGATTCGCATCCGCGTAAGGGAACTCACAGGTGCGGAAGCTGGGCTTTAGTGAATTGTCACAGATGCGACTTTTGGTCCACAAAAGAGGGACTGCAGGTGCGGTTTCATGGCTGCAGAAACGGATTAGCTGGGCATAACATATAAATAGTTGCCTTCATGAATTTGAGTTATTTTCTCCTCTTTTCAAAAGGGAAAAAGCTTTGGGGAGCATTTTCAAGGGGGATTTTCAGAGGCATTTATTGGGGTAAGGTCTTTGATCATTAAACTCATTATTGAGGTGATTTTTATTATTTTAAGCATGAAATTTGAGGGAAAACCAGTGGTAAATTAGGGGTTAGGGCTTGGTTAATTAGAGAGCCTTGAGTGATGATTTGAGGGACCATTTGAGGTCCGATTTTGATACATTTGGTATGACTAAACTCGTGAGAGTATGGGAATTCTAAAAATATAAATTTTACCTGATTCCGAGATGTGGGCTCGAGGGGCGTTTTGGTTATTTTACCTAATTTTGCGTATTAGCTTAGAATTTATTTGTAGAATCAGTTACTTGAAGTGTTATTTACATTACGCAATTGAATTGGATAGATTCGTGCCATTTGTAGTCAAGTACTCGTGGCAAGATCATGGTTTCATGTTGATTTTGATCTGGTTCGAGGTAAGTGACTTGCCTAATATTGCGTGGGGGACTTCCCCTTAGGATTTGGTATTATTGATAATTTAAATGCCTTGTACGTGAGGTGATGAGTGCGCACTTTTGCTAATAGTTGAAAATCCATTTTTTCTAAGTAATTAGAATTGTGTTTTCCTCTCCTGTTATTACTACCTGCAATTTAAGCATGTTGTTAGCTTAGGGAAACATGTCTAAGTGACTTACCTGCTTTATTTGCTCAAACTGCTTTACCTGAATTTTGTGCAGCATGCTAGGCTAGAATTACTGTTTGCCTTGATATGAAATTTGACATTGCTAAATATTCTTCATGTTGCTGTTGTGTATTTACATTTGGGACTACATATGTGGGATTCCGGTAGATCCCCCTTGTTTGTTTATTTAGGACTATGGATGTGGGATTCCGGTAGATCCCCCTGCACAGTGATACACAACTACAGGACTGCACCCGGTAGGTTCCCCCAGTACTGAAAATTTATATTTGGGTCTACAGATCGAGATTTCGGTAGATCCCTGTGCACTGATAGTTGGAGTATGGGACGGGATCCCGGGAGATCCTTCAGATATATATATATATATATATATATATATATATATATATATATATATATATATATATATATATATATATGATGGACTACGGGATGGTATTCCGGGAGATCCACTGGATAGTTGTAATTGGGACTATAGGACGGTATCCTGGAAGGTATCCCGGTTGTTATCTTTGTGATGAGCTGTATTTCATTTCCGTGTTTATTTGGTCTCTATAGTAGTTGTTGTTGTTCTTCCTACTCTGTGTTACTTTTACTGTTGTACTTATTTATTCTGTTTTGTTCTACACTGTTGAACCTTATATTTTATTTAACCTCAGTAGGGCCCTGACCTTCCTCGTCACTACCCGACCGAGGTTAGACTTGGCACTTACTGAGTACCTTTGTGGTGTACTCATGCCCTTCTACGCATGTTTTTCATGTGCAGATCCAGGTACCTCCACTCAGGCTTATCACTCATGAGGCGAGGTGCGTGTAGAGACTCTGAGGTATATCTGCCGCGTTCGCAGACCGAAGAGTCCCTTTCCACTCTCCCTTTTTGCATTGACCCTTCTGGAACTCCCTCAATCCATCGAGTCAAGTAATTCTCTATCGGAAATTGATCCGCTGCCTATCTCATGCCATGCTTCTTCTTTCTCCGAATCAGTTCCTAGTGTCAGTCAATCAAGATTCACCATCAAGAGAGGGAAGAGCCTTGACTTTAGGTTAGGCTGGTCTCATCATTCACGCAATTCCCCCATCCATCGATTGATCACGCGAGTACGCATACTTTCGATTTTTTGCTAGATATTCTGGAGTTAGATGCTCGTAAAGATTCAAAGGCTTGTGATCATGAGATTCCTGGTTTTGGGAAATGTTATTAAATTTTGAGAGTTGTTATTGTGTATGTCGAGCGGCATTTTTAAACACTATTTTATTTCACTATTTTGGTTTTTATTATTTTTTTCGCAAATTGGTTTATTTTCCACATTGTTAGGCTTACCTAGTCGTAGAGCCTAGGTGCCGTCATGATGGTTCATGGAGGGCGAACCGGGGTTGTGACAATATCAAGATGAAGCCATAGGGAAATTCTCTCCCAACTGGCAAGGTCCGTACATGGTTCACAGAAATGGACGGAGAAATTTGGCCAAAACCAATCAATTCAGACGCATTTGGTGGCGGGGCAGTGACAATGGTATCTTGTGTCGTATTTGGTGTCCAGGATGAATATTAGGCGATTTGGGGCCTGATCCCTCCGGGCCATGGCGGAAGGCATGCGCTATAGCACACGAAAATTTGGGACTCGCGCAGATTTCAAGTTTTATATCTGTAAAATGAAAAAAAGAAAATTGGTCATGGAGGGGTGGTGACAATGGTTTCTTAGGTCGTTTTTGATGTCCATGACAAATAATAGGCGATTTGAGACCGGATCCCTCCAGGCCCACGACGGAAGGCGTGGGCTATAACACACGAAAATTTGGGCCTCGCACGGATTTCCAGTTTTATATCCGTAAAATGCAAAAAAAATATAATTTGGTCATGAAAAGGCGGTGACAATGGTTTCTTAGGTCGTATTTAATGTCCAGGATAAATATTAGTTATCAAAATTCCGAAGAAGGTTCAGCAAGGCTCATTATTCGCAAATGGTCAAAAGATCATCTACCAAGCTGGGGCAGAATTTTGAGGAGGACCCCCAAAATTCCAATATAAGAGAACTTTAATGCCTTTGAGATGTGTTACAGTCACTAGTTCATCTAAAATTACTTAATGTAACAATATATTTCTAAAATAACTCTATTTTTTTATCAACAATTGCATATTTTTCGAAAACTCTATTTCCATAACAGTCAGGTGTTACCCTGGGGAACTCAAAAAGGCCTCTAGAGCGGAGCAAAGCAAGGTCAGAGGACAGAAGCACGAACCAACCTCCCCCAACAGAACTTGCAATTTTTCTTTGAACGCAGGCACTGATAACTAGGGATTTTGACGCATTTTATACTCCTTCTTGCTTATGCTTCGATTAGAAATTCATACAAAATAGTCCCAAAAAGGCTCACAAGTTGTGCTTGATTGCAGGTTTGATCATCAAAGTGACGAGATATCAAAGATCAGCTCAAAAGGAGTGAAACTTGCACAAGTGCCAAAGACAATACAATCTCAGTAAAAACAAGCTGAGTGCGACCGCACACCACTTTGTGCGGTCCGCACTAGGAGATTAAGAGAAGCTAAAATTCCAAGCCAAGAGACAGTGCGGCCACACTAGGTTTTGTGCGGTCCGCACTGAAGGCAATGCGGCCGTAGTTGATTCAATGCGGTCCGCAGAGCCAAGAATCAGAGAGGTTGCATTTTCAGAGTTTTGAGCCTCCGCAGTCCGCAGTCCATTTTACGCGGACCGCACTAAAAGCCTCCGCGGCCGCAGTCCATTCTCTGTGGTCCGCGATGCTAAGATTCAGAGTGCTATTTTTCAAGACCAAAGCTCAGTGCAGACCGTGGTCCATTTTGTACCATTTTTGTCCTAATTTTTCAGCTTAGTATAAATAAATTCTTTTTCCATTTTTAGGGCATCAGATATTGTAATTTAGCTACTGCACTCGTGGGTTCGAGATTCTTAGCTATTTTGGGCACTTTTAGCTACTTTTTATCATTGAATCTTTGTGTTTAGCATAGTGATAAATTAATATGATATTATCTTCATCTCTTTTCTTGTTTTTCTTCTACAATTATGAGTAGCTAGACCCATAAGCTAGGGTTGTAGTTCAACCATAGTGTGGGTAATTGATGGGTCTTGTAATTTAGGGCTAATTTGACTATGGGTGTTTGTTATTTGGGCCAATTTCATGTTTAATTTCTGAATTAATGGTCACAAACATTAGTTTGTGTTGAGTTGACTTGAGCTCTTCTTGAGAAAAAGAGCCTAAGTCTCCTAAATTGGTCCAATAATGAATTGGGGCGTACTCAAGAGATTTATAGCCCCAATTAAAGGGTTAAACTTCGAGAAAGTAATACCCGAATTGAAACCTATTTGCTTGAGCAAATTTGCATACCCAATTGGTCTTGAGAAAGCTAATTCAGGCAAAATCACTCGAACCATTGAGAGGTGTAGAGTGGGTAAAGTCGTGCAACGGTTATATCATACTCCCCAAATATGTCAAACGTGCCTTAGATTCAAATACTTGTCAATTGACCACCTAGGCGGTAGTACTACCCTAGTACCTTTTAAACCTATTTGAACAACTTGTAGCATTTTAACTCTTAGCTAAATTTACAATTTGTAGTTTGATAAAAGTAGAATTATAAAGAAAATCCCAAAAATGTTGAGAAGTGTAATTAAGAACACATACACAATCCTAAACTAGATAGGTACTCGATTCCAATTCTAGCTCTCTGTGGATATCGATCCCGACCCAAAATCAGGTAAAAGCTATTGCGACCCTCTCTTGCTACTTTTTAGTAGTGCGGAGTTGGTAACGATCACGTTTTGGTGCCGTTGTCGGGGAGCTAACGGTTTTGGCAATCTATTTAGTTAGTTCTGTGTATTGTTCTTCTTTCCTTCCTTGTTACTAATTTGTGTGTGTCAATACTATAGGTACCAAAATGGCTTCAAATGCTAATGACCCTCTTGGAAATGTGAATGCGGGGTAGGAGGTAGATGACATTGAAGATGAAGAGGTGCCTCGTGTACCTCAACGACAATGTAGAGGCCGCCAGGACAATGCAAATGATAATATTCTAGACTTTCCTTCGTCACCTCCAAGAGTGCTTCCTAGAGTTCTTCCCAATTAAGGCTATGCAAGTGCTATTGTTCCGCCCCGGATCCGGGTGGGCAATTTTCATATAACTAACGTGATGCTAACATTGTTGGAGCACCGTGGGTACTTCACAATCCTCCCACTCAAAATGCCTATAAACATCTCAAAGGGTTTGTGGATACCTGTTGGGGGAGCAAGCAAACCAATGTATCCGAGGATGAACTTCGATTGAGGCTTTTCACTTTCTTACTTCGGGGAAAAGCATTAGACTAGCTTGAGCGACTTCCAAACCATTCCATCACAACTTGGGATGCGTTGGCGGATAAGTTCATTGCCAAATTCTTCTTTCTAGGTCACATAGCAGCACTACAAGATGAGATCTTAGCCTTCTAGCGGGAGCCTACCAAACCATTGCATGAGATTTGGGAGCGATATAGAACTATGGTGAAGGAATGCCCCAATAATGATCTGACAGAGGTAATGATACAACAAACCTTCTAGCGGGGCATCAGTACAACAAATCAATGCATAGTGAACCAATTGGTTGGGGGTAATTTCATGAAGCTGCCTTATGATAAAGCATGTGAGATTCTTGATGAAATAGCTGACACATCCTCCGCTTGGAAAAGTAGAGCCAATGTGCCTCAGGGTGACCCCACGGTTACTTATTTGCATAAAGAACTACATGACTATGGACAGGCTATAGCAGAGCTTACAACAACAATGAACCAATTGGCAAAGACACAATTGCAACAAGTCCAAAATCCTCGCCAAGTGAATTCTATGGAGGGTTTTAACATGCTAGTGAACCAAAGAAGGCAAATAGGTTAACAGAACCAAGGGAATTCGGATTAATTTAAAAATGATGGTAATGGGTTTCAAGATGATGGCTATGATGCGCAAAATGAAGAGGTTGAATATGTGAATAATTACCAAGGCCAAGAAGGCAATTCTTCCAACCAACAACAACAACGGTGATCCCAGGGCAATTGGGTCACCAACAACAAGGAAACAATAATTGAACAATCAACATCAAGGGAACAATAATTGGGGAAATCAAAATAACAAACGCAACAATCAAGGAAACTGGGGCACCAATAGCAATTGGGGTGGAAACACCAACAACCAAGGCGGGTAGAACAATAACCAAGAAAATCAGGGGCAAATCTTTCAAAGGCCCCCAATGTAACAACAACCGAACAATCCACCTCCTTTTCTATCCCAGGGTCCTAGTTCATCTAACAATGAAATGGGTAGAATTGAAATGATGTTTGAACAAATGATGAAAAAGAAGGCTTCTCACAATACTTCAATTAGGAATTTGGAGGTGCAACTAGGTCAAATCTCTTAGTCCTTGAATACATGGTCTAAGGGTGTTGTACCAAGTGATACGGTAGTAAACCCAATGGGTGGGAACAATCATGTTATGGCGGTAACTACAAGGAGTGGAAGAGGCGGTGATGTGAATGCCTCCAAACAAAAGCAAGTTTTGGTTGATGAAGTTGAGTTGCAAGAAGATAAAGTTCCTTTGGTGGTTGAGAATGTGGTTGATGAGAATATGAATAATGAAGTGAGGATTGACATTAATGAGGCCGATGTTAAAACTCAAGATGCCGTGAACCCGTCTAGGGAACACGTGATTGACATGCCAGAGCCGGTTGTGTCAAAAGCCAAGGCTCATTTGCTAAGGACACCTCCACCTTATCCTCAAAGGCTCACAAAGCAGAGAAATGATAATCAGTTCAAAATGTTCATTGATATGATGAAGAGCTTGTCCATTATTGTGCCTTTGGTGGAGGCTCTTGAACAGAATGTCGGGCTATGCAAAGTTCATGAAAGACTTGGTCACAAAGAAGTGTTCTATGGACTATGAAACTATAAAGATGACTCACCAAGTTAGTGCATTCAATGGCCCTAAAGCTTGAGGATCCCGGTGTTTTCACTATTCCTTGCACCATTGGGATTGCGGATTTTGCCAAAGCTTTATGTGATCTAGGGGAAAGTATCAACTTGATGCCCTACTCAGTTTTCAAGACTTTGGGTATTGGGCCACCACGGCCAAATTCCATGAGATTACAAATTTCGAATAGATCAATGAAGCGACCTTTGGGTATTGTTGATGATGTGCTTGTCCGGGTGGACAAATTTATCTTGTCAGTGGATTTTTTTATATTGGAATGCGAGGTGGACTATGAAGTCCCGATCATATTGGGGAGACCTTTCCTTGCCACGGCTAAGGCTCTAGTAGATGTGGAAGCAGGGGAACTCACTTTCCGGGTGGGTGATGAAAAGGTAGTCTTTCATGTGTGCAAGTAAATGAAGCAACCCAATTGTACCGAAGTGTGCTCATTTGTGGATTTAGTCACGGCTATGATAATTGATGATACCAGTGCAATGATCAATGTTGAGGATCCTTTGGAGGCCGTATTGTTAAATTTGGATGTCAATGATGATGCGGGCCGAGTGGAGCGTGTGAATGCTTTACATGGAATGGGCTCTTATTCTTATGAGCCTAGGAAACTTTCTTTGGATCTTGAAAATGGAAAGATGCCTCCAACAAAGCCTTCAATTAAGGAACCTCCGATTTTGGAGTTGAAGCTATTACCTTCACACCTCATGTATGAATTCTTGGGCTCTAATTAAACTTTACAAGTTATTCTTTCTTCTTGTCTTACTAACATGCAGGTTGATGCCACATTGACGGTACTCAAAAAATGGAAAAAGGCAATTGGATGGACTCTAGCTGATATCCGGGGAATAAGCCCCGCATTCTGTATGCACAAGATTATTCTGGAATATGATGCAAAACCCTCGTTGGAACATCAAAGGAGCCTCAATGAGGCAATGCAAGAAGTTTTTAAAAAAGAGGTGATCAAGTGGTTAGATGCCGGCGTGGTGTATCCTATCTCTGACAGCTTATGGACTTCTACGGTGCAATGGGTGTTGAAAAAGGGTGGTATAACTGTGGTGACCAATGCTAATAATGAACTTATTCCAACCTGGACAGTGACCGGATGGAGGGTATGCATGGACTACCGCAAGCTAAACAAGGTGACCCGCAAGGATCACTTCCCATTGGCTTTCCTGGACGAGATGCTTGATCGCCTTGCTGGGCATGCCTTCTATTGTTTCTTGGATGGTTATTCAGGGTACAATCAAATTTTGATAGCTCCCGAGGATCAGGAGAAGACAACCGTTACTTGTCCATATGGCACCTTTGCTTTCTCTCGGATGCCCTTTGGGTTGTGCAATGCTCCGGCAACATTCCAATGGTATATGATGGCCATTTTCACCAATATGATGGAAGATATATTAGAGGTTTTCATGGACGACTTTAGTATGGTTGGCGATTCATTTGAAGAGTGTTTGGGAAATTTGGATAGAGTGTTGGCCCGGTGTGAAGACAACAATCTTGTGTTAAATTGGGAAAAACGCCACTTCATGGTTGAGGAGGGCATATTTTTGGGTCATAAAATTTCAAAGAATGGTATTGAGGTTGAGAAAGGGAAAATTGAGGTGATTTCAAGACTTCCTCCTCCCACTTCTATCAAGGGGGTTAGAAGTTTTTCTTGGGCATGCAGGGTTCAACCGGCGATTTATCAAGGACATTTAGAAGGTAGTGAATCCCTTATGCAAGTTGCTACAAAAGGATACAATGTTTGTGTTTGATGAGAGATGTATGCAAGCCTTTGAACTTCTCAAGCATAAGTTGACCACTACCCCGATCATTACCGCACCCAATTATAGCTTGCCTTTTGAGCTCATGTCCAATGCGGTTGGGGCAGTTTTAGGCCAAAGAGTGAACAAAATGTTTCATCTAGTGTACTATGCAAGCAAGACTATGAACGAGGCTCAAAGGAACTACACGGTGACTGAGAAGGAATTGTTGGCTATTGTGTTCGCCATGGAAAACCATATCTTATGGGAGCCAAAGTCATCGTGCACACGATCATGCAACTCTTAGATATTTGATGACAAAGAAAGACTCCAAATCTATACCGATGCGATAGGTATTATTACTTCAAGAGTTTGATTTGGAGATAGTGGACAGGAAAGGTAGCGAAAACCAAGTGGCAGATCATTTATCCCGCTTGGAGGAGGAAGGAAGGTCGTGTGATGGCCTAGAGATCAATGATACATTCCCCGATAAGCAAATACTTTCCATGTCGATGTGTGATATGCCATGGTTTGCGGACATTACTAATTTCCTTGTGACTGGCATCATCCCGTGTGAGCTCTCTTCTAACCAAAGGAAGAAGCTCAAACGGGACAGTCTGGACTTTTATTGGGATGAGCCATACTTGCTCAAGATTTGCACCGACGAAGTGATCCGGAGGTGTGTACCTGAGGAGGAGCAATTTAGCATCCTAGAGGCTTGTCATTCCTCCCCTTATGGTGGCCATCATAGAGGGGCGGGGATGGGTTCGAAAGTTCTGAGTTGTGGATTTATTGGCCAACCTTGATCAAAGATGCAAATGATCTAGTAAAAAGGTGTGATCAATGTCAACGAGCGGGCATGATTTCCAAGAAAGATAAGATGCCTCTAAACACCATTCTCTAAGTTGATATATTTGATGTATTGGGTATCAATTTTATGGGCCCTTTTGTAAGCTCGTGTGGAAACACTTACATTCTTGTAGCGATTTATTATGTGTCAAAATGGGTTGAAGCAGTGTCCTTGCCCAACAATGAAGCTAGGAGTGTGGTGGCATTTATGAAGAAGAGCATTTTCACAAGGTTTGGTATGCCTCGGGCAATTATTAGTGATGGAGGATCGCATTTTTGTAATAGAGCTTTTGATGCTTTGATTTTCCAAGTATGGTGTCAACCACAAAGTGTCTACGCCTTATCATCCTCAAGCAAGTGTCCAGGTTGAAGTGTCCAACAGGGAGATCAAGAGCATTTTGTCCAAAACCGTCAATGCCAATAGGACCGATTGGTCTAAAAATTAGATAATGCTCTATGGGCTTACCGGACCACTTATAAGACTTCAATTGGTATGTCGCCGTATCGGTTTGTGTTTGGGAAAGCATGTCATTTACCAGTGGAGTTGGAGAATAAGGCCATGTGGTCCTTGAAGAAGTTAAATCTTGATTGGGATATAGCTGCTAATCTTCGGGTGGAGCAACTCAATGAGCTTGATGAATTTAGGTTCCATGCCTACTCTAGTTCGTCCCTATATAAGGATAAAAATGAAATACCTTCATGACAAATATACTCGGGATAAGGAGTTCAAGGTGGGAGATTTGGTGCTCTTATTCAATTCTCGACTAAGGTTGTTCCCGGGAAAGCAGAAGTCAAACTGGAGTGGACCATTTGATGTAGTGTGTGACCTCGTTTGGTGCTCTTGATTTAAAGAATAAAAGTGGGAAGTTTTTAGAGTGAATGGGAATAGAGTAAAGCACTATTTGGGTAAGTTTGATGATAGCCATGTGGTGGCTGTTGTTCATTTCAAATAATTGGATGGTAACATGCGTCATGCGGCCGCACTACCATAGGAAATGTAGTGTAGGATTGATTTTTGGGCTAACTGGTTGTGAGATGTTACAGGATTGAGTTGATATAGTGCAGGACATAATTCAAAAAATGTACAGGTCTCTGAAGTTTCCTATGCGGCCGCACTACCATTTTGTGAGGACCGCACTGGTAAAGGGTGATGTGATAACTCTCTGAAGTTTGCCACTACGGCCGCACTACATTTTGTGCGGTCTGTTGTGGACCACTGCGGCCGCGGACCACAGTAGGTTGCTAAGTTTAACTGGAACAAGGCTGTGCAGTGCGGACTGCGGTCCATTTTGTGCGGTCCACACTGGTTGGTCAGATTGGGCCCCAGGTCCTTTTCTATAAATAGGGCCTGAGGCCCTCCTTTACCCTTTTTGCACCTTTCACTCTCAGAACCCTAAATCTAATGTTCACCATATCTTTTGCTTGCACTCAACTTCTTGGACTTGTTATTTTTCATTAACTCTCACATCTCGTACCATTATCTTTCTCTTAATTGTTTAATTTTTGTTAATTTCTTCTAATTTGTGTTTTCTTTCTTCCCCTTTTCAATACTTTCTATACTTTTCTTCAATTAAGTAGTTTAGGGTTGTTAATTTCTAGTTTAAAATAGACATAGATAGTTAAAATAAATGGGTAATCATGTAGGGACAATACATAATTGAAAAATTGGACCCAAAATCAAAATACATGGAACCCTAATTTAGTGCCATAACTGGGCACTCAGTGCGGACTGCGGTCATTTTTCTGTGGTCCGTGGTGTCCTAGTGCGGTCTGCACTACCATTTTGTGTGGACCGCACTGATAACCTTTTGATTGTTGAACCTCAGGCAGTGCGGCTGCACTACATTTTGTGCGGACCGCACAAGCCTAGTGCGGCCGCGGTTGATTTTGTGCGGTCCGCACTGCCTAGATATAGAGAGTGGGTAGTCTGAACCCCACCTATGTGCAGACCGCGGTTGTTTTAGTGCGGTCCGCGATGACCTCAGTGCGGCCGCAATTGATTTTTTGCGGTCCGCACTGGGTGAATCTGCAACATGTCTGCAACATTTCTTGTTCTGCTTCTGCAAATTTGTTCTTAACTGATCACACTGATACTAACAATATGATTGAACTATGATTGCAGACAATGGTGAGACAACATGGTAAAAAACCAGGCAGAGGAGAACCCTCCCGGGGAGGGAAGAAGAAGATGATAAAACTCACTCCCCAAGCTCGAGAAAATATTAAAAGGACCAGAAAACTAATAAAAGTTGCTGATAGAGCTGCCTCTCATTTCTCGGTGAGTAAGTATGAGCCATCACGGGACATATCTTTGTACTCCATGTCAGAATACATGGAAGACTGGCCGGAAAGACCTAGACCTTAGACACTCCTCCACCATCACCCACTGTCCAAGCACCAACTAATGTCATTTCTGAGTCATCTGAGGACTCAGCAGCAGGTAGTGGGGAATACTCCACCTCTCCCATAGCTTCATTATCTGGAGAGGGTGCAGTAGGTGCGGAGGAGGAAATTGGGAGAGAATAGGAAGTAGGAGAAATAGGTGAGCCTCAGGTAGGGGGCATTGCTAGAACCAGAAAGCCGGGGGTTCGGAAAGATAGATTTGTCAGCGAGATGGCATATCATAAATTTCGGGAGTGGTGGCCGGTGAGAAAGTTGATCCCGGAGTGAAGTTTTGTTGACAAAGACTTGTTACCTCACAATCCCTACATACTGAGACAGTTTAGGACAAGAGTGGGCTAGGAAGATTTTCTAGAAGAGTGTGTGGATGCCAATGAACACATAGTCAAAGAGTTTTACTGCAATGTAGACCACATCAGAAAGGGCTCCAAAGTGACCAAGGTTCGGAATCTGAAAGTGTTATTTGAAGGGAAGTACCTCAATGAATATTTTGGCCTCAATGAGGAGGATAAGACCCTGTACATGGCAAAGTTGGAAATAGGTGAGGAGGTTCGTCCTTGGCTAGCATAGTACCTAGCAATCCTAGGTACCACCCCGACTGGTTGACTGTTGGAGTCAAGATCTTGAGACAGAGTTTAAAATTTGAGGCACAAGGGTGGGAGACTTTTGTATGTAGAAGGTTGGACCCCACGACACATGACAACACCCTTCCTCTTTCCCGGGCTGTGTTAGTAGCTTCGATCATGGCGGGGTACCCAATCAATGTAGGGAATGTGATGTCGAGGATTATCTCCATTAAGGGTGCCGAGCATGACATAAACTATTTGTTCCCCAGTACCCTCATTATGTACTTCTGGGACTTGAAGGTGGAAAAGAGGCCCTTCGATGTCAAAGTCAGAGTGAAGGCCTCTTTCTCTTGGTATAGCATGCAGGGGGATGATAACCCCAGAGCAATAACATCAAGGGTACAACTACTACTATAATTGGCCAGACCGAAGAGCTAGTTGTGGTAGTGGCTCCTACTGAGCCTACCTCCACTTCACCAGATATCCCTCCTGGTCCATCCACATCCACAGCCATTCCTGTTGGCCCGTCCACATCAGCAGGCCCGGAGATTCCATCTTCTCGGGCCCATCATATTACTGCCCACAGATTGAGCCAGGAACTTATGAGTATCAACAACTGGATGCAAACTGCCTCATCCAAGTTGTCCATTTTGACCATCACTGTTGAGGCTCAGTCGGCTCCTCCAGCTCCACAAGTTCCACTCTCCATTGAGGATGCTCTTAAAGAGATGTTGGACAACCAGAAGAAAATCCTCGACAACCAGAAGAAGCTTGCAGAGGTAGTTGATTCACATAGCAAGGCTCTCAAGGAGCTTGCTAGGGAGCATAAGAAGTTGAGGAAGACACGTGCTTCCAAGGAGTCCGTGAAGGAGTTGAGAGCGGATGTTGACAGACTAAAGGCATATCACCTGCCTTTAGACTTATTGCTCCAGGACCCAGTACCAGCAGAGCACCCCCAGCCGAAGCAGTCACAGAGTCCTCCCAAGAGGAGGATGATGATCCCTCGAGCCGATGGTGCAGTCATCCAGCTCGTAGTCAGCCACAGGGTGCACAACCCCAAGATCATGTCCAGGTCCATGCCCAGGTCACAGAAGCATAGCAGCAGGACACAGGGAACCAGTCTGAGGTTCCCGAGTATAGTGAGGACCCAGGGACCACTTGGGAGCTATGCAGACTGATAGGCCATAGAGAGTTTCTATATCCTTCTTCATCATCTTTTTGGTGCTTTATTTTGGTTAGTTGGCATTGGGGACAATGCCAGCTTTCATTTGAAGGGGTAAGCCCTACTTTTTGCTTCATGGATTCATTCGGATGACTGTATATATTTTTGATACTTTTTATGCTTTCTTTGTTTTTCATCTTTGGTTTGTATATATTTTTATCATTTCTCGCACTTTTATTTTACTTTGGGTCTATATATAAAGTGATTTTACATTGTAGATATTCATCCCATCTATTGTATATTTGAAAAATCCCCTCTTGTATATATTCATGTAACTTTCCGCAAAATTTTCATTTTTAACTTCTTATTTGTGATTCGTAGCTTCTTGTTTTGAAATTTGCAATAAGCTTTTGCTTTTCTTAATGCCACGGTTCTTTCCAAGGGTGGAGTGTTGTGTGAACCGGGTGGCTCTTCCCAATGATAGATGACGTGACAACCTTCTTAAGGGTTTGAGTCCGTTTTTCTTTTTGTTTTTAGTTAGTAGTTAAGGGTGCTTCGAGCAAAGCTTCACTTGGGCCTAGCACATTTGCCTTTGATCTTATGGTCACAGACAATTTGTTGTGTTGAGGATGGTGAAAGTCGTGACCTTGAGACTCTTGTGTTGGCCGATAATCATCAAGTGATTTTTCGGGACCATTGGAGCTTAAATCTTATCTAAGGTCGCTGTGGGCCCCTAACTCTATGTCTTTAGCAATCCCATAGCTTGTGTGGTGAGTAATCGTATTGCAAGTCCATGTCCCAAGCCATTGATCTAGAACTTGCCCTGAATGTTTGTTGAGGCGAGATCCTAAGTGAATTTTGACTTGAGGCATCATTATAAGCTCTCCTTGGTCCAAATGATAGCTTAAACATTTCCAAAACCTACCAATGATAAGATCCCTATTCAACCCTTTTGAGCCTTAGACCTTTTTCTTTCAAGAACCATGATACAAGCCTATACCTATTTTAAAATATACCCTCTCTTGGCACCCGATCTTTCCTTTAGCACATGGAAAAAGTATAAGTTTGGGGGGGAGAGATGAGGGTTGCAACAAAGTGGTAAAAAGGCATAAAAATGAAGAAAAGGAAAGGCAATGAAAAAGAAAGAAAAGCAAAAAGACAAAAAAGAAGTTCAATGTGAAAAAGAATAAAAAGGGATTCAAAGAAAAGTAAAGAATGAAAGGTTTGGAAAGTTGAAAAAGTAGATAAGGTTTGAAATGCATAATAAAGAGTGACAATGTGTCTCTCTAACCCCCCAGAAAGAAAGTGAAATGACTCAAAGATTCAAGTGAATGGATGCCAAATGAATCAAAAGAAGTGCTTAAGGAAGATGGAACCTACTTAGACCAACACATTTCCTACCCTGAACCAAAAGTCTTCACAATGTCTCCACAAAATCCCTATATGATCTTGAGTTGAATGAAACTTACATTAGTGGATACTCACATAAAGGGCAAGCATATGGTACCTAGAGCCGTACTTGTGGCTTTTTCTTGATAGAGATGAGTGAATTCCCATTATCCTCGTTTTGAGTGCCACTAACTTAAAGGTCAGGATTGCTTAGGGAGAGTTGAGGATGTGTGAGTTTGGGTTACACAATGACCAAAGTAATAGAAAGAGTTCTTTGATGTGTTGAGTCAATTCTTGATGCTCTTGTGTCACACTTGATCCATGGTGTTTTAAATGAGTAAATGTGTTAATAATTCAGGTGTATTGAGGGAAATTGTTAGTCCCAATTGAGGCTAGTTGAGGTCACTTTAGTACAGCTGAATTTTTTCTTGGACACTCTCATAAGGGGTGGGTCTTATTTTGTTTGCTTGAGGACAAGCAAAAGCTTAAGTTTGGGGAAGTTGATAACTTGGGATTTTGATGCATTTTATACTCCTTCTTGCTTATGCTTTGATTAGAAATTTATACAAAATAGTCCCAAAAAGGCTAACAAGTTGTACTTGATTGCGGGTTTGATCATCAAAGTGACAAGATGTCAAAGATCAGCTCAAAAGGAGTGAAACTTGCACAAGTGCCAAAGACAAGAAAAGCTCGGTAAAAACAAGCCCAGTGCGGCCGCAGACCACTTTGTGCGGTCCGCACTAGGATATTCAGAGAGGTTAAAATTCCAAGCCAAGAGGCAATGCAGCCGCACTAGGTTTTGTGCAGCCCGCACTGAAGGCAATATGGCCGTAGTCGATTTAATGTGGTCCGCAGATCCAAGAATCAGAGAGGTTGCATTTTCAGAGTTTCAAGCCTCCGCCGTCCGCAGTCCATTTTACGCGGACCACACTAAAAGCCTCTGCGGCCGCAGTCCATTCTCTGCGGTCCGCATTCCAAGATTCAGAGAGCAGTTTTTCAAGACCAAAGCCTTAGTGTGGATCGCGGTCCATTTTGTGCGGTCCGCACTAACACCGTAGTGGCATTTTTGTCCAGATTTTTCAGCTTAGTATAAATAGATTCTTTTTCCATTATTAGGACATCAGATATTGTAATTTAGCTGCTGCACTCGTGGGTTCGAGATTCTTAGATATTTTGGGCACTTTTAGCTACTTTTTATCAATTAATCTTTGTGTTTAACTTAGTGATTACTTAATATGAGATTATCTTCATCTTTTTCTTATTTTTCTTCTACAATTATGAGTATCTAGACCCATAAGCTAGGATAGTAATTCAACCCTAGTGTGGGTAATTGATGGGTTTTGTAATTTAGGGCTAATTTGACTATAGGTGTTTGTCATTTGGGCCAATTTCATGTTTAATTTCTGAATTAGTGGTTGCAAACACTAGTTTGTGTTGAGTTGACTTGAGCTCTTCTAGAGAAAAAGAGCCTAAGTCTCCTAAATTGGTCCAACAATGAATTGCGGTGTATTCAAGAGATTGATAGCCCCAATTAAAGGGTTAAACCTCGAGAGAGTAATACCTGAATTGAAACCTATTTACTTGAGCAAATTTGCATACCCAATTGGTCTTGAGAAAGCTCATTCGGACAAAATCACTCGAACTACCGAGAGGTGTAGAGTGGGTAAAGTCGTGCAACGGTTATATCATACTCCCCAAATATGTCAAACGTGTCTTAGATTCAAATACCCGTCAATTGACCACCTAGGCGGTAGTCACTACCCTAGTACCTTTTAAACCTATTTGAACAACTTATAGCATTTTAACTCTTAGCTAAATTTACAATTTGTAGTTTGATAAAAGTAGAATTATAAAGAAAGTCCCAAAAATGTTGAGAAGTGTAATTAAGAACACATACACAATCCTAAACTAGATAGATACTCGATTCCAATTCTAGCTCTCTGTGGATATCGATGCCGACCTAAAATCGGGTAAAAGCTATTGCGACCCTCTCTTGCTACTTTTTAGTAGTGCGGAGTTGGCAGCGATCACTTTTTGGCGCCGTTGCCGGGGAGCTAACGGTTTTGGCTATCTATTTAGTTAGTTCTGTGTATTGTTCTTCCTTCCTTGTTACTAATTTGTGTGTGTCAATACTACATGTACCAAAATGGCTTTAAATACTAATGATCTTGTAAATGTGAATTCAAGGGAGGAGGTAGATGATATTGGAGATGAAGAGGTGCCTCTTGTACCTCAAGGACAACATAGAGGTCGCTAGGCCAATGCAAATGACAATATTCCAGACCCTCCTCCGTCACCTCCAAGAGTGGCTCCTAGAGTTCTTTCCAATCAAGGCTATGCAAGTGCTATTATTCTGCCCTGGATCCGGGCGGGCAATTTTCATATAACTAACGTGATGCTGACATTGTTGGAGCACCGTGGGTACTTCACGGGTCCTCCCACTCAAAATGCCTACAAACATCTCAAGGGGTTCGTGGATACCTGTTGGGAGAGCAAGCAAACCAACGTGTACGAGGATGCACTTAGATTGAGGTTTTTCCCTTTCTCACTTAGGGGGAAAGCATTGGACTAGCTTGAGCGACTTCCCAACCATTCCATCACAACTTGGTATGAGTTGGTGGATAAGTTCATTGCCAAATTCTTCTCTCCAGGGCACATGGCGGGATGAGATCTTAGCCTTCAAGCAGGAGCCTACCGAACCATTGCATGAGATTTGGGAGCGATATAGAACTATGGTGAAGGAATTCCCCAATAATGATATGATAGAGGCGATGATACAACAAACCTTCTAGCGGGGCATCAATACAACGAATCAATGCATAGTGAACCAATTGGTTGGGGGTAATTTCATGAAGCTGCCTTGTGATAAAGCATGTGAGATTCTTGATGAAATGACTGACACATCCTCCGCTTGGCAAAGTAGAGCCAATGTGCCTCAGGGTGACCCCACGGTTACTCATTTGCATAAAGAACTACATGACTATGGATAGGCTATAGCAGAACTTACAACAACAATGAACCAATTGGCAAAGGCACAATTGCAACAAGTCCAAAATCCTCGCCAAATGAATTCTATGGAGGGTTTTAACATGGTAGTGAACCAAAGAAGGCTAAGAGGTTAACAGAACCAAGGGAATTAGGATTAATTTGACAATGATGGTAATGGGTTTCAAGATGATGGCTATGATGAGCAAAATGAAGAGGTGCAATATGTGAATAATTACCAAGGCCAAAGAGGCAATTCTTCCAACCAACAATGGCGATCCCAGGGCAATTGGGGTAACCAAAAACAAGGCAACAATAATTGAAACAATCAACATCAAGGGAACAACAATTGGGGAAATCAAAATAACAACCGCAACAATCAAGGAAACTGGGGCAACAACAACAATTGGGGTGGAAACACCAACAACCAAGGCGGGTGGAACAATAACCAAGGAAATCAGGGGCAAGGCTTTCAAAGGCCCCCAATGCACCAACAAATGAACAATCCACCTCCTTTTCCATCACATGGTCCTAGTTCATCTAACAATGAAATGGGTAGAATTGAAATGATGTTCGAACAAATGATGAAAAAGAATGCGGATTTCGATGTGCAATTGGCTTCTCACAATACTTCAATTAGGAATTTGGAGGTGCAACTAGGTCAAATCTCTCAATGCTTGAATACACAGTCTAAGAATGCTCTACCAAGTGATACGGTAGTAAACCTAAAGGGTGGGAACAATCATGTTATGGCGGTAACTACAAGGAGTGGAAGAGGCGGTGATGTGAATGCCTCCAAACAAAAGCAAGTTTTGGTTGATGAAGTTGAGTTGCAAGAAGATAAAGTTCCTTTGGTGGTTGAGAATGTGGTTGATGAGAATGTGAACAATGAAGTGAGGATTGACATTAATGAGGCCGAGGTAGAAACTCAAGATGTCGTGAACCCATCTAGGGAACACATGATTGACATGCCGAAGCCAGTTGTGTAAAAGCCAAGGCTCCTTTGCCAAAGCCACCTCCACCTTATCCTCAAAGGCTCGCAAAGTAGAGAAATGATAATCAGTTCCAAAAGTTCATTGATATGATGAAGAGCTTGTCCATTAATGTGCCTTTGGTGGAGGCTCTTGAACAAATATCGGGCTAATGCAAAGTTCATGAAAGACTTGGTCACAAAGAAGCGTTCTTTGGACTGTGAAACTATAAAGATAACTCACCAAGTTAGTGCTATAGTGCATTCAATGGCCCTGAAGCTTGAGGATCCCGGTGTTTTCACCATTCCTTGCACCATTGGGAGTGCGGATTTTGCCAAAGCTTTATGTGATCTAGGGGCAAGTATCAAATTGATGCCCTACTCAGTTTTCAAGACTTTGGGTATTGGGCCACCTTGACCAAATTCCATGAGATTACAAATGGAGAATAGATCAATGAAGCGACCTATGGGTATTGTTGATGATGTGCTTGTCCGGGTGGACAAATTTATCTTGCCAGTGGATTTTTTGATATTGGAATGCGAGGTGGACTATGAAGTCCCGATTGTCATGCCCCAAAATCCGAGGAGCGCGACCGGCGCTCAACCGAGTAAACCCGACCAAGCAAGCCTGTTAGGTCTCATTCTACCCAAACTAACTCATGAATAAATAGGAGATGGACTCCATTAACTAAATTCTATAAATATATCAATAACGATTTCCATTTCATTTTCATTAGCAACTTTATTCACCATAATAAAGGTATTACAAGTTTGATACATCATTGCCAAACATCAATATTTTTCTTTTAAATTCCCATGCCCGACACTACCCACAACCTGTCTACGGAGCCTCTAAATACAATTGAAGAATAATATGGAAATGCCGGCAACAAGGCTCCGGCTATACCTTACACAAATACCAATATAAACTCCGGAGGAAAGGCGGCATGAGCTACGTAGGGCCCTGAGAGAAAAGGGGTTCACCAATATAGCTGATGGAATGTGGAGGAGGTGCTACTGTCGGTGGACTCGAGTACCTGCTATAGAACCACCTACAATCATAAAACGAATGTAGCGCCCCAGGCAAAAGGGATGTCGGTACATTTGAATTGTACTGGTATGTATAAACAAACTTCACCCCAAGTAAAATCAAATAACACACACAAGTAACAGACATCAATAGAATCAACGATCAAATGCACGTGAAAGAAACAATCAAAGCCAAACAAGTTATACAATCTCTCCTTTTTCCCTTCAACATTATCACATCAATGATTTCACAAATTTCTCATATTTTCATTTCAATAGTGATTTTGGTCACTTCCACCCTTATTACCTCGGCCACCCTTATCACCATAACCCACACCTTATTACTTCGTGTTGCGGCGCGCAACCTGATCCCACCGAACAATCACAATTCA
>MU671489.1:35535-63673 GCA_026770625.1 Nicotiana glauca | reverse complement strand
CCCAAATGAAGCCCCAAAGGCTATATATTGAAATGGGGTCGGGTTATAAAAATTAGAAAATTAACCCTCCGATGTCAATTCTGCTATAGCAGAATGGACCGCAGAACGCGAATGCTGGCTGCATAATGCACTGCAAAATCAGCACCCAAAACTGGGCTACACTGGCCCAGTCTGCGACAGAAATGCGACCGCAGAGTCAACAATGCGATAGGAATGCGGTCGCAGATTTGACACAGGATATCATTTTCCATTCTTTGGTAATTTGATCATAACTTTGCGTATGAATGTCCAAATGACGAACGGTTTAAAGCGTTGGAAACTAGACTCAAATACCTTTCATTTGATAGGTTATTCATCATATAAAACATTATACATATTTAGATGTTCTTGTTCAAAGTGGTGACTTGTGCAAGATCATTGGGAATTTTAGCCTATTATGGACTTTTCCAATTTTTCTTAGACTTAGGCCTTTCCTTGGACCCCAAATTACTTCCATACGACTTATACACATATTTACAAAAATCCAATGGATATACACCATATTAATAGCACATAAAAATATTATAATAAGCCTATGTGACACCATGAAATCCTAAATTACTTAGCGAAATTTTCCGGGGCCTTACACCGATCATATTGGGGAGACCTTTCCTTGCCACGGGGAAGGCTTTAGTAGATGTGGAAGCAGGGGAACTCACTTTCCAGGTGGGTGATGAAAAGGTAGTCTTTCATGTGTGCAAGTCAATGAAGCAACCCAATTGTACCGAAGTGTGCTTATTTGTGGATTTAGTCACGGCTGTGATAATTGATGATACCAGTGCAATGATCAATGTTGAGGACCCTTTGGAGGCCATATTGTTGAATTTGGATGTCAATGATGATGCGGGCCGAGTGGAGTGTGTGAATTCTTTACATGGAATGGGCTCTTATTCTTATGAGCCTAGGAAACTTTCTTTGGATCTTGAAAATAGAAAGACGCCTCCAACAAAGCCTTCAATTGAGGAACCTCCAGTTTTGGAGTTGAAACCATTACCTCCACACCTCAGGTATGAATTCTTGGGCTCTAATTAAACTTTACCAACTATTCTTTCTTCTTGTCTTACTAACATGCAGGTTGATGCCACATTGGGGGTACTCAAAAAGTGGAAAAAGGCAATTGGATGGACTCTAGCTGATATTCGGGGAATAAGCCCCGCATTCTGTATGCACAAGATTATTCTGGAAGATGATGCAAAACCCTCATTGGAACATCAAAGGAGCCTCAATGAGGCAATGCAAGAAGTTTTTAAAAAAGAGGTGATCAAGTGGTTAGATGCCGGCGTGGTGTATCCTATCTCTGACAGCTCATGGACTTCTATGATGCAATGGGTGTCGAAAAAGGGTGGTATGACCGTGGTGACCAATGCTAATAATGAACTTATTCCAACCCGGACAGTGACCGGATGAAGGGTGTGCATGGACTACCGCAAGCTGAACAAGGTGACCCGCAAGGATCACTTCCCATTGCCTTTCCTGGACCAGATACTTGATCGCCTTGCTGGGCATGCCTTCTATTGTTTCTTGGACAGTTATTCAGGGTACAATCAAATTTTGATAGCTCCCGAGGATCAGGAGAAGATAACCGTTACATGTCCATATGGCATATTTGCTTTCTCTCGGATGCCCTTTGGGTTGTGCAATGCTCCGGCAACATTCCAATGGTGTATGATGGCCATTTTCACCAATATGGTGGAACATATATTAGAGGTGTTCATGGACTACTTTAGTGTGGTCGGCGATTCATTTGAAGAGTGTTTGGGAAATTTGGATAGAGTGTTGGCCCGGTGTGAAGACACCAATCTTGTGTTAAATTGGGGAAAACGCCACTTCATGGTTGATGAGGGCATAGTTTTGGGTCATAAAATTTCAAAGAATGGTATTGAGGTTGACAAAGCCAAAATTAAGGTGATTTCAAGACTTCCTCCTCCCACTTCTGTCAAGGGGATTAGAAGTTTTCTTGGGCATGTAGGGTTCTACCGGCGATTTATCAAGGACGTTTTGAAGGTAGTGAATCCTCTATGAAAGTTGCTAGAAAAGGATACAAAGTTCGTGTTTGATGAGAGATTTATGCGAGCCTTTGAACTTCTCAATCATAAGTTGACCACTACCCCAATCATTACCGCACCCAATTGTAGCTTGCCTTTCGAGCTCATGTGCGACACGAGTGATGTTGCGGTTGGGGCAGTTTTAGGTCAAATAGTGAACAAAATGTTTCATCCAGTGTACTATGCAAGCAAGACTATGAACTAAGCTCAAAGGAACTACACGGTGACTGAGAAGGAATTGTTGGATATTGTGTTCGCCATGGAAAACCATATCTTATGGGAGCCAAAGTCATCGTGCACACGATCATGCAGCTCTTAAATATTTGATGACAAAGAAAGACTCCAAAGCTACACCGATGTGATAGGTATTATTACTTCAAGAGTTTGATTTGGAGATAGTGGACCAGAAAGCTAGCAAAAACCAAGTGGCAGATCATTTATCCCGCTTGGAGGAGGAAGGAAGGTCGTGTGATGTCCTAGAGATCAATGATACATTCCCCGATAAGCAAATACTTTCCGTGTCGATGTGTGATATGCCATGGTTTGCGGACATTGCTAATTTCCTTGTGACTGGCATCATCCCATGTGAGCTCTCTTCTAACCAAAGGAAGAAGCTCAAACGGGGCAGTCTGGACTTTTATTGGGACAAGCCATACTTGCTCAAGATTTGCACCGATGAAGTGATCCGGAGGTGTGTACCTGAGGAGGAGCAATTTAGCATCCTAGAGGCTTGTCATTCCTTCCCCTATGGTGGCCATCATGGAGGGGCGAAGACGGGTTCGAAAGTTCTGAGTTGTGGTTTTTATTGGCCAACCTTGTTCAAAGATGCAAATGATCTAGTAAAAAGGTGTGATCAATGTCAACGAGCGGGCAGGATTTCCAAGAAAGATGAGATGCCTCTAAACACCATTCTCTAAGTTGATATATTTGATGTATTGGGTATCAATTTTATGGGCCCTTTTGTAAGCTCGTGTGGAAACACTTACATTCTTGTAGCGATTTATTATGTGTCAAAATGGGTTGAGGCAGTGTCCTTGCCTAACAATGAAGCTAGGAGTGTGGTGGCATTTATGAAGAAGAGCATTTTCACAAGGTTTGGTATGCCTCGGGCAATTATTAGTGATGGAGGATCGCATTTTTGTAATAGAGCTTTTGATGCTTTGATTTTCCAAGTATGGTGTAAACCACAAAGTGTCTACGCCTTATCATCCTCAAGCAAGTGTCCAGGTTGAAGTGTCCAACAGGGAGATCAAGAGAATTTTGTCCAAAAACGTCAATGCCAATAGGACTGATTGGTCTAAAAAATTAGATGATGCTCTATGGGCTTACCGGGCCGCTTACAATACTTCAATTGGTATGTCGCCGTATCGGTTTGTGTTTGGAAAAGCAAGTCATTTACCAGTGGAGTTGGAGCATAAGGCCATGTGGTCCTTGAAGAAGTTGAATCTTGATTGGGATATAGCTGCTAATCTTCGGGTGGAGCAACTCAAAGAGCTTGATGAATTTAGGTTCCATGCCTACTCTAGTTTGTCCTTGTATAAGGATAAAATGAAATACCTTCATGACAAATATACTAGGAATAAGGAGTTCAAGATGGAAGATTTGGTGCTCTTATTCAATTCTCGACTAAGGTTGTTCCTGGGAAAGCAGAAGTCAAAGTGGAGTGGACAATTTGAAGTAGTGTGTGTGACCTTGTTTGGTGCTCTTGATTTAAAGAACAAAAGTGGGAAAGTTTTAAGAGTGAATGGGCATAGAGTAAAGCACTATTTGGGTAAGTTTGATGATAGCCATGTAGTGGATGTTGTTCATTTCAAATGATTGGATGGTAACATGCATCATCCCGCGACGTTAAATCAGACGCTTCTTGGGAGGCAACCCATGTGTTTTTTTTATTCTTGTTTTTCTTTGATTTTCAGTGTAGTGTAGGATTGATTTTTGGGCTAACTGGTTATGATATTTTACAAGATTGAGTTGATACAGTGCAGGACATAATTCAAAAAATTCACAAGTCTCTGAAGTTTCCTATATGGCCGCACTACCATTTTGTGATGACCGCACTGGTAAAGGGTGATGTGATAACTCTCTGAAGTTTTTCACTATGGCCGCACTACATTTTGTGTGGTCTGCTATGGACCACTGCGGCCGCGGTCCATTTTGTGCAGACCGCAGTAGGTTGCTAAGTTTAACTGGAACAAGGCTGTGCAGTGCGGACTGCGGTCCATTTTGTGCGGTCCACACTGGTTGGTGAGACTGGGCCCCATGTCCTTTTCTATAAATAGGGCCTAAGGCCCTCCTTTTACCCTTTTTGCACCTTTCACTCTCAGAACCCTAAATCTACTGTTCACCATATCTTTTGCTTGCACTCAACTTCTTGGACTTGTTATTTTTCATTAACTCTCTGGTACCATTATCTTTCTCTTAATTGTTTAATTTTTGTTAATTTCTTTTAATTTGTGTTTTCTTTCTTCCCCTTTTCTATACTTTCTATACTTTTCTTCAATTAAGTAGTTTAGGGTTGTTAATTTCTAGTTTAAAATAGACATAGATAGTTAAAATAAATAGGTAATCATGTAGGGACACTACTTAATTGAAAAATTGGACCCAAAATAAAAATACATGGAACCCTAATTTAGTGCACAACTGGGCACTCAGTGCGGACCGCGGTCATTTTTGTGCAGTCCGTGGTGTCCAAGTGCGGTATGCACTACCATTTTGTGTGGACCGCACTGATACCCTTCTGATTGTTGAACCTCAGGCAGTGCGGTCGCACTACATTTTGTGCGGACCGCACAAACCTAGTGCGGCCGCGGTTGATTTTGTGAGGTCCGCACTGCCTAGATATAGAAAGTGGGTAGTCTGAACCCCACCTATGTGCGGACCGCGGTTGTTTTTGTGCGGTACGCGATGACCTCAGTGCGGCCACAATTGATTTTGTGCGGTCCGCACTGGGTGAATCTGCAACATGTCTGCAATATTTCTTGTTCTGCTTCTGCAAATTTGTTCTTAACTGATCACACTGATACTAACAAGCTGATTGAACTATGATTGTAGACAATGGTGAGACAACATGGTAAACAACCAGGCAGAGGAGAATCCTCATGGGGAGGGAAGAAGAAGATGATAAAACTCACTCCCCAAGCTCGAGAAAACATTAAAAGGACCAGAAACCTAATAAAAGTTGTTGATAGAGCTGCCTCCCTTTCCTCAGGGAATGAGCATGAGCCATCACGGGACATATCTTCGGACTCCATGTCAGAATACATGGAATACTGGCCGGAAAGACCTAGACTAAGAGACACTCCTCCACCATCACCCACTGCCCAAGCACCAACTAATGTCATTTCTGAGTCGTCTGAGGACTTAACAGCAGGTAGTGGGGAATACTCCACCTCTCCCACAACGTCATTATCTGGAGAGGGTGTTGTAGGTGTAGAGGAGGAAGTTGGGGGAGAACAGGAAGTAGGAGAAAGAGGTGAGCCTTAGGTGGGGGGCATTGCTAGAACTAGAAAGTCGGAGGTTTGGCAAGATAGATTTGTTAGCGAGGTGGCATATCATAAATTTCGGGAGTGGTGGCCGGTGAGAAAGTTGATCCGGGAGCGAAGTTTTGTTGACAAAGACTTGTTAACTCACAATCCCTACGTACTGAGACAGTTTAGGACAAGAGTGGGTTGGGAATATTTTCTAGAAGAATGTGTGGATGACAATGAACACATGGTCAAAGAGTTTTACTACAATGTAACCCACATAAAAAAGGGCTCCAAAATGACCAAGGTTCGGAATCAGAATGTGTTATTTGAAGGGAAGTACCTCAATGAATATCTTGGCCTCAATGAGGAGGATGAGACCATGTACATGGAAAGTTGGAAATGGGTGAGGAGATTCGTCCCTGGCTAGCACAGTACCTAGCAATCCCAGGTACCACCCCCGACTGGTTGACTGCTGGAGTCAAGATCTTGAGACGGAGTTTAAACTTTGAGGCACGAGGGTGGGAGACTTTTGTATATAGCAGGTTGGACCCCACGACAGATAACAACACCCTTCCTCTTTCCCGGGTCGTGTTGGTAGCTTCGATTATGGCGGGGTACCCAATCAGTGTAGGGAATGTGACGTCGAGGATTATCTCCATTAAGGGTGCCGAGCATGACATAAACTATCCATTCCCCATTACCCTCATTATGTACTTCCGGGACTTAAAGGTGGAAAAGAGGCCCTTCGATGTCAAATTCAGAGCGAAGGCCCCTTTCTCTTGGTATAGCATGCAGGGGGATGATAACCCCAAAAGCAAGAACTTCAAAGGTACAACTACTACTATAATTGGCCAGTCTGAAGAGACAGTTGTGGTAGTGGCTCCTACTGAGCCTACCTCCACTTCCACAGATATCCCTCCCGGTCCGTCCACATCTACAGTCATTCCTGCTGGCCCGTCCACATCAGCAGGCCCGGAGATTCCATCTTCCCAGTCCCATCTTATTACTGGCTACAGATTGAGACATGCACTTATGAGTATCAACAACTGGATGCAGACTGCCTTATCCAAGTTGTCCATTTTGACCACCACTGTTGAGGCTCAGTCGGCTCCTCCAGCTCCACAGGTTCCACAGTCCATAGAGGATGCTCTTAAGGAAATGTAGTACAACTAGAAGAAAATCCTAGACAACAAGAAGAAGCTTGCTGAGGCAGTTGATTCACACAGCAAGGCTCTCAAGGAGCTTTCTAGGGAGCACAAGAAGTTGAGGAGGCAGTTGATTCACACAGCAAGGCTCTCAAGGAGCTTTCTAGGGAGCACAAGAAGTTGAGGAAAACACGGGCTTCCAAGGAGTCCGTGAAGGAGCTGAGAGCGGATGTTGACAGACTAAAGGCAGATCACCTGCCTTTAGACTTATTGCTCCAGGACCAAGTATCAGCAGAGCACCCCCAGCCGGAGCAGTCACAGAGGCCTCCCAAGAGGAGGAGGATGATCCCTAGAGCTGATGATGCAGTCATCCAACTCGTAGTCAGCTACAGGGTGCACTACCTCAGGATCCTGTCCAGGTCCAGGCCTAGGTCCCAGAAGCAGAGCAGCAGGCCACAGGGAACCGTTCTGAGGTTCCCGGGCACAGTGAGGACCCAGGGACCACTAAAGAGCCTATGCAGACTGACAGGCCATAGGGAGTTTCTATATAATTCTTTATCATCTTTTTGGTGCTTTATTTTGGTTAGTTGGCATTGGGGACAATGCTAGCTTTCATTCGACAGGGTAGGCCCTACTTTTAGCTTCATGGATTCATTCGGATGACTGTATATATTTTTGGTACTTTTTATGCTTTCTTTATTTTTCATCTTTGGTTTGAATATATTTTTATCATTTCTCGCACTTTTATTTTACTTTGGGTATGTATGTAAAGTGATGTTACATTGTAGATATTCATCCCATCTATTGTATATTCGACAAATCCCCTCTTGTATATATTCATTTTACTTTCCACAAATTTTTCGTTTTTTACTTCTTATTTGTGATTCGTAGCTTCTTGTTTTGAAATTTGCAATAAGCTTTTGGTTTTCTTAATGCCACGGTTCTTTCCAAAGGTGGAGTGTTGTGTGAACCGGGTGGATCTTCCCAATGATAGATGGAGTGACAACCTTCTTAAGGGTTTGAGTCCGTTTTTCTTTTTCTTTTTAGTAGTTAGTAGTTAAGAGTGCCTCGAGCAAAGCTTCACTTGGGCCTAGCACATTTGCCTTTGATCTTATGGTCAAAGACAATTTATTGTGTTGAGGATGGTGAAAGTTGTGACCTTGAGACTCTTGTGTTGGCTGATAATCATCAAGTGGTTTTTTGGGACCATTGTGAGCTTAAATATTATCTAAGTTCGTTGTGGGCCCCCAACTCTGTGTCTTTAGCAATCCCATAGCTTGTGTGGTGAGTAATCGTATTGCAAGTCCATGTCCCAAGCCATTGGTCTAGAACTTGCCCTGAATGTTTGTTGAGGCGAAATCCTAAGTGAATTTTGACTTGAGACATCATTATAGGCTCTCCTTGGTCCAAATGATAGCTTAAACATTTCCATAATCTACCAATGATAAGATCCCTATTCAACCCTTTTGAGCCTTAGACCTTTTTCTTTCAAGAACCATGATACAAGCCTATACCCATTTTAAAAGATACCCTCTCTTGGCACCCGATCTTTCCTTTAGCACAATTCAAAAGTATAAGTTTGGAGGGGAGAGACGAGGATTGCAACAAAGTGGTAAAAAGGCACAAAAATGAAGAAAAGAAAAGGCAATGAAAAAGAAAGAAAAGCAAAAAGACAAAAAGGAAGTTCAATGTGAAAAACAAAAAAAAATGGATTCAAAGAAAAGCAAAGAATGAAAGGTGTAGAAAGTTGAAAAGGGAGAAAAGGTTTGAAATGCATAAGAAAGAGTGACAATATGTCTCTCTAACCCCTCAGAAAGAAGTGAAATGACTCAAAGAGTCAAGTGAATGGATGCCAAATGAATCAAAAGAAATGATTAAGGGAAGATGGAACCTACTTAGACCAAAACATTTCCTACCCTGAACCAAAAGCCTTCTCACTGTATCCACAAAATCCCTATATGATCTTGAGGTTAATTAAACTTACATTAGTGGATACTCACATAAGGGGCAAGCATATGGTACCTAGAGCCGGACTTGTGGCTTTTTCTTGAGAGAGATGAGTGAATTCCCATTATCCTCGTTCTGAGTGCCACTATCTTAAAGGTAAGGATTGCTTAGGGAGATTTAAGGATGTGTGAGTTTGGGTTCCACAATGACCAAAGTAATAGAAAAGAGTTCTTTGATGTGTTGAGTAAATTCTTAATGCTCTTCTGTCGCACTTGATCCATGGTATTTTAAAAGAGATAATGTGTTAATGATTCATGTATAATGAGGGCAATTGTTAGTCCCAATTGAGGCTAGTTGAGGTCACTTTAGGACAGCTGAAATTTTTCTTGGACACTCTCTTAAGGGGTGGGTCTCATTTTATTTGCTTGAGGACAAGCAAAAGCTTAAGTTTGGGGAAGTTGATAACTAGGGATTTTGACGCATTTTATACTCCTTCTTGCTTATGCTTTGATTAGAAATTCATACAAAATAGTCCCAAAAAGGCTAACAAGTTGTACTTGATTACAGGTTTGTTCATCAAAGAGACAAGATGTAAAGGATCAGCTCAAAAAGGAGTGAAACTTGCACAAGTGCCAAAGACAAGAAAAGCTCAGTAAAAACAAGCCAGTGTGGCCGCAGACCACTTTGTGCGGTCCGCACTAGGATATTCAGAGAGGCTAAAATTCCAAGCCAAGAGGCAATGCGGTCGCACTAGGTTTTGTGCGGTCCGCACTGAAGGCAATGTGGCCGCAGTCGATTTAATGCGGTCCGCAGAGCCAAGAATCAGAGAGGTTGCATTTTCAGAGTTTCAAGCCTCCGCCGTCCGCAGTACATTTTACGCGGACCGCACTAAAAGCCTCCGTGGCTGCAGTCCACACTCTACGGTCCGCGATGCCAAGATTCAGAGAGCAGTTTTTCAAGACCAAAGCCTTAGTGCGGACCGCGGTCCATTTTGTGCGGTCCATACTAACCCCACAGTGGCATTTTTGTCCAGATTTTTCAGCTTAGTATAAATAGATTCTTTTTCCATTTTTAGGACATCAGATATTGTAATTTAGCTGCTGCACTCGTGGGTTCGAGATTCTTAGATATTTTTGGGCACTTTTAGATACTTTTTATCATTGAATCTTTGTGTTCAATTATGAGTAGCTAGACCCATAAGCTAGGGTTGTAGCTCAACCCTAGTGTGGAAAATTGATGGGTCTTGTAATTTAGGGCTAATTTGACTATGGGTGTTTGTTATTTGGGCCAATTTCATGTTTAATTTCTGAATTAGTGGTTGCAAACACTAGTTTGTATTGAGTTGACTTGAGCTCTTCTTGAGAAAGAGAGTCTAACTCTCCGAAGTTGGTCCAACAATGAATTGGGGCGTACTCAAGAGATTGATAGCTCCAATTAAAGGGTTAAACCTCGAGATAGTAATACCCGAATTGAACCCTAGTTGCTTGAGCAAATTTGTATACCCAATTGGTCTTGAGAAAGCTAATTCGGGCAAAATCACTCGAACCACCGAAAGGTGTAGAGTGGGTAAAGTCGTGCAACAGTTATATCATACTCCCCAAATATGCCAAACGTGCCTTAGATTCAAATACCCGTCAATTGACAACCTAGGCGGTAGTCACTACCCTAGTACCTTTTAAACCTATTTGAAAATCTCTTAGCTAAATTTACAATTTGTAGTTTGATAAAAGTAGAATTATAAAGAAAATCCCAAAAATGTTGAGAAGTGTAATTAAGAACACATACGCAATCCTAAACTAGATAGATACTCGATTCCAATTCTAGCTCTCTGTGGATATCGATCCCGACCCAAAATCAGGTAAAAGCTATTGCGACCCTCTCTTGCTACTTTTTAGTAGTGCGGAGTTGGCAGCGATCAAGAACATCTGACGTAACGATAACATCCGCAAATATATGCATGTAGCAAGATTACTATCAATCAGGCCATCTGACACCTAATAGACATCTCCAGCTAAGACATATACTACTCTTACTCTCTACTTGCTCTCTGCATGAGGCTAATCCCTGCCTCCATGTTTGCATGAGACTAATCTCTACCTCCATACTTGCATGAGGTTAATCCCTGCCTCCCTACTTGCATGAGGCTAATCCCTGCCTCCATCTGCATGAGGCTAATCCTTGTCTCTCTATCTGCATGAGGCTAATCCCTGCCTCCATACTTGTATGAGGCTAATCCTTGCCTCCCTACTTGCACGAGTCTAATCCTTGCCTCCATATTTGCATGAGGCTAATCCTGGCCTCCATCTGCATGAGGCTAATCCCTGCCTCCATGTTTGCATGAGGCTAATACTTGCCTCCATACCTGCATGAGGCTAATCCTTGCCTCCATACTTGCATGAGGCTAATCCCTGCCTCCATCTGCATGTGGCTAATCCCTGCCTCCATACCTGCATGAGGCTAATCCTTGCCTCCTTACTTGTACGAGGCTAATCCCTGCCTCCATCTGCATGAGAATAATCTTTGCCTCCACTTGTATGAGGCTAATCCTTGCCTCCATACTTGCATGAGGCTAATACCTACCTCCATCTGCATGAGGCTAATCCTTGCCTCCATATTCTCATGAGGCTAATCCTTGCCTCCCTATTTGCATGAGGCTAATCCTTGCCTCTATATTTGCATGAGGCTAATCCTTGCTTCCATATCAGCATGGGACTAAGCATTGTCCCTCTTTGTACAAATATTGCTCTATTTCTAGCATTATATATTTGTTTTCAATCGGGCTAAACTATGCCCTCCATTTCACAAGACTAAGTCCTGTCTTGTTAACATCATATTATTGCATATCATGGGCTGAAACATCACCAATCTATCCAAAGGCGTCATAGTCTAATAGGCATCATCCCCATAGTCGGAAGACACCATGCCATGGCCTGAAGATCCCTTAAATTTGCGTATCATTATTCAAAGGTGTTATGGTTCGGAGGCACCATTTTTCATGGCCCGAGAACATCATCTCATGGACTGCGAATCCCTCACTAAAAATTCATGGCCCAGGACATCATAGTCTAAGGACGTCATCCTCATCGTCCAAAGACAACTTTCATGGTCTAAAAGGAATCTGCATCATGTTTAAATTTCCCCACAAATACATGCTTGTAGCATCTTTTTATCTATAGGTAACCAGTAAGCAATCGCTATCCTAGAAGGAGAGACCTCGCTCCAATTCCTTCAACTATATCAAACCTTAACCTCTCACCATAGCCACGTCGACATCTCGTGTTCGTTCTTGCAATGACTTCATCGGTATATTCCGCCAATAAATCCAGAACTATACCTAGCCTGATTTCTATAAAACCAGGGATATGTAGGCAACTCGAAGACCGGAGTCCGGCCTCTGTCTTTCAAAACATCCCGCCCAGTCAAAATTGGCCATCATTTATTTACTTGAAAACTCTTTCATCCTTCCCGTGTAAAGAGGGGCAGCTGTTGATATTCAATTTTTTTCTATATATTTTTAATGCATATATATACTTTCAAAATAAAATATATGTAGTTATAAGCATGCATAAGAATTTTATAATTTTTGTATAATTTTAAAGGCTTCAAATTAATTTATTTCTTCCCTTTTTACTTATAAAATTTCCAATAATTATCATTCAAAATTTTTTTTTGGTGATATAGAAATATAAGTTTTATATTTATGCCAAAATATTTTTTAAATATTTTTAGTGCATTTTTATAATTGCATTTACATTCTTTTAAGCCAATTTGAATATATTTACAATACTAGCCTTATTAATGCATAATTACGTTGTTGATGCATAAAATGATCTTTATATTTTTTTTAAATGTTAAATAACTATTTTAAATCATTTCATTACACGAAAATCTTTTTCAGAAGTTATTTATTATTTCTTATAAATTATATAGTGTTAAAATAACTATTTAAAATCTAGCCTAGATTCGTTTCAATTCCAGCCCAAATACCCATCCTAATTCCTAAATCTAAACCTACCCAAGCGCAATACCTATCCGCCCTAACCCAATACGCGGCCAAATCCTGGCCGTTGATCTTTTTGATCAACGGTCCAGGTTTCCCTCTTCCTAATTAAACTAACCTATACCCCCCAAATCCTAACCATTTCCCACATTACACCACAGCCCTAAAATCCTTTGTACTCTCAAATGCTCTCACCCTAACCCTAATCCCCAATCTCAATGACCCTCATCTATGGCTATCTCCGGTGGTTTACCACCACCTCTCATCCCTCAAATGGCCTCTTTCATGTTATTCTCGCCATCTCTAAGGCCCTCAAGGGACCAGGACTATGTCGACTTGCATCTAGGGTTCATCTCTCACCTATTCCGGGCTATTCCGGTGCGATTTTGAGTGAGATCGTCCTATATTAGCTACGCTCTATGGTTTTCTAAACAGGTTTTTTCATTTCTGTATAGTTCTCTTCGAAACCCTAATTTCTTTTCTAAAACCTCCTAGATCTGTACAGATCTAAGGTGATTTGAGTTTGTTTCCTATGAGTTTTACAACGACCTTGACATTCTTTACAAGAGTCATATGATTTCAAGTGATTTTTCATCTTTTCCTAAAACTAGGGTTTCCGGAATTTTTTTTTAAAATTTGTTTGATGATTCTTTGTGTTTAAACTTCTGCTTCTCATACATTTTTTAACTGATTTTATGAACCTGCTACAACCCTAGCCCATTTGTACTGAAAACCCTAATTTTTTGGGGTTCTTCGTTTGGTTTCTGGATATTGGTACATCTGATTGTGTTCTTGTCTTGGGTTCTTGTGACTTCTCATGATTTTTTTATCCTAATATGCTTCTACTAAATTTTCCTAGTTCGACTTTTCACTGATATTATGTACTTGTGTTCATACTGACCATTCATGTAAGACTTGTATACTTCTCTTTGAATCAATGTCGTTTAACTATGGGTTTTGTTAAAGCTGTGTGAAATACTAACTATTCATGCTCTACCTCATTATGCTAAGCATGTTGCCTCTTTCATGACTTTCTGAAACCTTGATTATTTTGAATCCCTTAATCCCTGGTTTAATTTGAACTCTTTCTGTTAAACGTTTGATTCTTACCTCTTTACTCAATTTGATTGAATTTGCCTGCCTTAATTATTTTTCCCTGCCTTGTTTGTATTTCGCTGATTATTATTGATTTATTTCCTTAATTAAACTACTTTGTGTTTACCCCTAATTACCTATTCTATATCTAAACTTTACTTGATTTTTTCCTTAAACACTTAGCATGATTTTACCGTGATTTAATTGTCCCTTGGTTAAGGAAAGATCTTGCCGGTTTACATATAACTTCTTTGATTTTGCTATTTAATTGATCTCTTACCTTATGTGTCAAGCTTTTGATTACTATATAAATCTCCTCTTCTTTTAAGTTCAAAACAACACAGAACAACAACAACGAACACTAGTTCAAAAACTCTCTCTTATACTTAAAGCTTTCTGCTCTTTCTGTCACTTGCTACTTCCATTGAACTAGCCGGCTGTAAGCCAAGGCTAGTTATTGCACTACACTGCTCTATACTTTGTATCTTGCTCTCCTTAACTGGTATGTCTCTAATTAAGTTTTGGAATCCAAACCCTATGTGTTTTTTCATTCATGCATTAGTTCATCAGTTATAAGGTCAACTTGTATTCCTACCTACTTCTTTGATCAGCATGTTTAAAATCTGCTTGTTCAATGTATGATTTAATTCTGCACCCTTTCTTGCTTATTTCTTTGCCTGGCATGTCTAAAATTTCATCCTTTCAATGCATGTTTTGCACTCTGTTTTCTTCTTTACTTAGCATGTCCAAACTATATGTTTAAAACCTGCTCAAGATAGGCCAACTATTATTTATGTTCTAACTATTTACTGAGTCTCTAAAATCCTAAGTGTTGCATGCAGTTTGTGACTATATGTTCCCTCTACTCCCTATCCATGTACCCTAAGGTGAATCTTATGTGTCACAATCCCTTTATCCCCGTGTGAAGTTCTGCTTGAATGCTTCTTATGACCAATTAATTGTCTGTTGTTTGACACCCTTCTCAAACTATCTTCTACTACCGAGTTATTTCCTATTTTTCTAAAAAAAATTCTATTTCTGAAGTCATATCTGTACTATTTTCAAAACAAAACTATGTCATACACTCTCACATTATTCCTAGAATATTATGTTCTGCCCCTCTGGCATGTGTACTGCCTTTAGATCCTTGATATTTCTCTGAACTCTAGCATGTCAGAGTTGGCCTTTTTACACTGCATTTGAATCAGTTCTTATTTGAGAAAAGTCAAGGTGTGAGCACTGTCCGAGATCCTTGAGGTTTTTAGGAAACTCTGACATACCTAGACACGGTACTGTCTATGGAACTTTGGCATTTGAGGCTATTGGAGGCTTGGAGGTTGTCATCTGGGCATGCTTCAGGCTCCCTATAGTTAACTTCTTCTTTTTCTTTATTGTATATGTAATTTATTCAGCTGGTCTATAATAATTATTTGTAAATAACATTGGGGTGGTTAGTGAAAAGGGCTGGGTAGTTACATATCTGTTGGGTAACTTGGATAGATACCATGCCTATAGGATTATGTTAATACATTTGCTATGTTTGCTTTTCTTCCAGAAATATTAGAAATTATGCCTATATAATCTGAATGGATTCAATAATAGAAATTATGTCTATAGGGTTAAAATCAACTTTATAATTAGATATCATGCCTATAGTATGTAAAGTGATTGAGTTCAATTTCTGCTACATCATATATTTACATTCGTCTCACTAGAAATCATGCATATAAGTTCGAGAATCAGCTCTTAACATTTAGATACCATGCCTATAGGAACTAAAAAAATCAAAATTCTTCCTATAGAACTTAAAAGCAGTCTAATTCATATTAGTTCATTTTGAATTGGCTTAATCAATTGTCCGCTTCTTTAAATAAGTTTTCAAACACTGCCTTAATTTACTACCACTAGAAAGCATGCCTATAGGACATCAAGTATCTATTTAAAATTGTTCACCATTTTACTACATCAATGTAGATATCATGCTCTTAGGACATCACTGTTTTGTATTTAGGCAAGCCTATTGGGCTATTTAAATTCTGCAACCCTGAAACTTTGCTTTGTTATTTAAACTATTCAGATTTAACAAGTCTAAATCAGTAGGCAAGCTAAATAGGACTTTTCCACTTTGTCCCAATTCAATACTGTATAAACCATGCTCACCTAGATATCTTGTTCTAGGATTTTCTCTTAAATACATGAATGTTGTTTGAAGACGTGACTTGTTATATTTGTGGAGGTTACTCTGAGCCTATAATTTGTTCTCTTTAAATGCAGTCCTGTTTGTTCTTGATGGATGCCTAGATTTTTATCTTTTAAAACCTTAGGAAAGTCTAGAACTGTCCAAAAATAGAGGTCCTAAAATACCTCCAGGACCACAAGGAAGGGATGGGTAGTGCACGCATAGGACATTTCCAAGGTTGCTAGAACGCTTTAGGCTATGAACAATGGGGAGGGAATTGGGTAGAAAAGGATATGATGACTACGCGCTAATGCCACGTGTAGTCCCTCATTGAGGAGTGTTTACCAGGTATTGTGTGAGGTGATCCTGTAGGCTAACCGACCTAGGACCCCTCCTTCCCAAATGCCCATTGTTTAAACTTTATTTTTCTATATGTATGCAATTTGTTCAAGTCTTTCCTTTTGTCTCATTATTCGAGTCATAAAATGTCCAAAACCTGCCCCTATTTGCAAATATGTGTTTAAACTATTTATTTGTTAAAAGGACTAATTCATAAGTATAAGTTCGGCCGGGACCCACCATTGTGGACCGAGAGGGGTGCCTAACACCTTCTCCTCGAGGTTATTTCGAGCCCTTACCCTAAATCTCTGGTAATGTAAACTAGTCTAAGAGTTAATCGCTCTAGGTGCCCTAACGCACCATAATCTGTTATGTGGAGACTCTTCAAAATACCCAAATTCCCAAAAGGAAATGAGTTATTACCCCCATGAATGTTGAACCCGGACTTCCCTGTCAAAAAAAGAGGGTGCGACATCCTAGACCTAGCATAAAAGGGCAGAATGACTCTTCTCTTTTTCATTCGAGGAGATATCACCAACTTTAGTTCATCCAAAATGATCTAAAACCCCCTTGAGAATTCCTAAACAGTCTAAGGCCAAATCATAGGCGAACCTAGTGGGGGTTTAGCGTGAAGAAGTTTGAGATTGTCACTGTAATACATGTTATCTCATTACACTGATTTTTGAAAACTCATTGGAGGTGGAGTTAATCACCGCAAAAGCGTAAGAACTCAGGAAGCGTAGCTAGTTCTTCGACAAGGTTTGTGAGACAACCTTCTTTCTTGGCATGATTTGGTGTAAGCGTCTCTCTCTAAAGTATTCATGTGTTGTAAAAATTGGTTTGTTTTAAGCCCTTCTCAGTAACGTTGTTCCTGTTCTTCCACATTCTTGATAGTAGCATTCTTTCAAGCTTGAGGTGTTCCCAAATAATATTCAGAGGTCGGAAAATATGATACATTTTGAGTTTAATCTTAGTAGCTCTTGAGAATGTTTTGCATTGCACTTATACATATATGTGCTTGTTCTTCTTTAACGAGCTGCGTTATGGACGCTTGGTATGTCATCTCTTGCGAAATCACTGATCAGTTGGGTATGATAAAACATGATCTATGATGTGAGGCAACCAAGCCCTTTTGAGACCGACTGCAGCGAGTCCTATTAAGGCCGGGTACAATCGAGATCTCTTGAGGTTGGGTACGATAGAGTCCTCTATGAGGCCGGAAACGGATTGCCGTGATATGAATATTACCTAGCCCTTGTGTGGAAAAACTATGAGCGATTCCTTTTGAGACTGGGTACACCAGGTTCTATTGAGACCGGGTACAACTGAGATCTTTTGAACCAAGTTTTGTGTGTGTGTGTGTGTGTGTGTGTATATATATGTATGTATGCATGCATGCAGTTGACACTCTTAAAGGATGGCAGACTAGTGTTATGATGTATGTAAGAGTTAGTTATGACCTTGTTGGCAACAGTTGTGAACATGTATAATATGTTAATGTTCCTCCCACAGTCAGTTGTAAACATTCTAATTTTTGGGTCATACTTGGAGGCCTTGTTGGCCCAGATTTCACGATGAAAGGGTCTGAGTATAAACGTCGGCTCGCACGAGCCTTCGAACATCGTATGCCAGTTGCACCTCCCGAGGTTGGGGTGTGACAAATAATTTAACAGATAGGTCAATTGCAGATAACACAAAGTCATTCCAAGCTAGTAGAGTTTGGTGAATAATTAAATAAGCACAAAATTATCCCAACTAGGTAGAGTTTGTGAATAATGTAACAAATAAGTTGAATGCAGTTAACACAAAACCATGACAAATATGTTAGAGTTTGATGACAATTAAACAATCGCTTTGTCATGTCAGCCGGATGGAGTTTATAAATATTTAACAATATCGGTAAAGTAAATATACCATAAAATCTAGCCACTCGATAGAAAAATCCTTGGTAAGCGATGGTCATTTTCTAAATATTTTTGAAATAAAAATAATATGTAAAGACCAACCCCTTATGTCAATCACCCCATTTTCATGGTAAATAGTGCATTCACGCAAATGTCATCTTTTGAAGCTACTATTAGATTTTGTCCCTGTTTTAAGAAATTGTGCAAATACAAATATAGTCCTCTGCGAAATTACTCCTTCCGAACAACATCAGATTTATATTTCATGTATACTCATATAAGTTTTGGTTTTCCCATAAGATATTAGATTGTGGTATAATATTAAAATGCCTTGCCAAATTTTAGATCGTAGTCTAACGTCTCTCATAATATTTTTATATTGCTAAAAAAATCTTTAGACCATGATTTAACACGTCCATCAATTACATGAGAAATAAGAATAGAGTAATTTACTAAACAACAAAAATTCTATTGCCATAGTTATGTGTTGTGGTTGGGACAAGTAGCAGTCAAGAATTATGAATATTTATCATTTTTGAACCAAATGTTTGAAAGGCAAATTAAAGATTAAAAAAAAGGGAGAAACTCAGAAAGAGATTTTCCTTTTGAGATTGAAAGGCATTTAGACCCCTTTTCTAGAAAGGTCTTGACAAAGATGGTAAAGTATATACTATCTCTCTATCTAGTGGCTGAGTAATTTTTAGCTTCAAATTTATAGTGGTTCTTGAAATTCTTCCCAATAATTTTATTCGCATGACCTTTTTACCCCATCTCTTATTGAATTGTTGAATTTTAAAATAAAAATTAAAAAGGATGCTATATTATGTTTTATATATGTGCCGTAAAGAATCTTCCTCATTCTCTGGAGACCTCATTGGCAAAGAAGGAAAACTAGTATAGTAGTGGATATGGAGGAACAAACTTCTTTTTCTTCTTTTTTTTTATGTGTGTTACGAGAAATGCCACGTGGCACAAATTTTTTTGTCGAAAAGTATATTCCAACAAGTGTGGATGGGGTCCCATTTGTTTCAGAACACATTTTGGGTATAGTTGGTTTCAATTTTTCATTTTTGCTAAGTATTTAGTTTATCTCCTTCAATGTCATCTTCACTAATCATAAATTAAGCATCATTCAAAATGCTTTACCAGAAATTTACCAAAAGCCGCAATTCTTTTTACCATTTGTTTCTTTTATTATTATATCTCAAATATTTTGAAAACAAAAATAATATCGTGAAAAATATGCCAAGCAATATTATTAGTCGAGTTGATATGCGTGCCATGCCATGAATTGGCCCATACTTAACGAACTCAACTTGCATGGTGTACAGGACGGGTACGGGAGAGAGATGCAGAATTAGCTAAATTTAGAACGATGACTTTAAGTATTAACAATTGAATTTTAAGTTTGATACGTACATATATTTAATAAATTTCTTAAATACAAATATATTGTTTGAGACTTGATTTGGCCCAGATTGCAGAAGGGCAACTTTGGGAATTCATTATTATATATATCAGAAATGTTTTTCCCTCCCAATTAGTCAAAGTCACAGTTAACCATCTTGCAAAAAGACTAACGCCATTATTGATCATGCCATTCTAATATCGTCCACAAATAATGTTCTTTTTTTTTGCTATTAATTCATTCGTATTTTGATGTACTGCTATACTATTAGTCCTGTACATAGCCCAACTACCATTTTTTCTGTTGATTTCAGAAATAACTGAATATCTTTCAACTTTCAGCTCTTCTCAAACTCAATCACAACAGAGGTATGCATCTTTTGATGATCACATAAAAATATGTTTTTTAGCTGTGTATTTTCCTTTTATATGTATGATATTAAGTTGAAGTTCATGTTAGAATTAGTTACAAATTTCTTTTATTAATATATTGGTTAAAGCAGGGAAGTTTTTCTGTGCAGGATTTGATGAGTTCAGTAATGAAGGGGTTATTGTTAAAGTCAAATACAAATGATATGTACATGAGAAAATTAGTCAAAGAAAAATATAGAGAAGAGCAGATTCAACTATTTCAAGCAAAGAACATACATGTGAATTGGTGTACTAATCGAAGTAAAGTAATTAGGTGCAGTCAAGAAGCAAATGGGTTTTCAAATCCCAGAAAGCAAAATATTGGCTCTCTTCCACCTCAGGCAATTCTGACTCCTGTTTCAGATCCCACTTCAACTACAAAAAAGGTAATTCCTCGTTCCAATTTACGTTAACCTATTTTAAATTTAGAAACAATTTAGCTTAAACTTACAATTCTACCTTTAATGAGAAATTTTTATAACCACACAAATACTGACTTGTTTAGGATCACAAACTTCAAAAGTCTTCATTGTTCTTAAACTCCGTCTCCAGTCAAATAAGTTCACATAAATTGAAACGGAGGGACTTAGAACCCGTTTGGCTTAGCTGATTTAGAGTAACTGATAAACATATGTGCTGAAAAACACTTTTAACTGCTGAAGCTGATTTAAAAAATAAGCAGTTACGTATTTGGATAAAAGTACTGAAATCAATAATAAGCAGCTAAAAAATTGGGTATACAAAGAGTTTTGTTTAAAAAGAATTATTTTAGGGATAGAATAGTAAATATTTTGATCAAACCTAAAATGCTTATAAGCTGAAATTTGATAAATTGGGGGAGACCAACTTATGACTTTTGGCTTATTTTTGGCTTATTTTTGGCTTATAAGCAATAACTTATAAGCACTTTTAATTTTAACAAACGCGTAGATAAGCCAAAAAGTGTTTATAAGCTAGTTTGACCAGCTTATAAGCTTAGCCAAACACCCTCTTACTTGCCTTTTTTTAATGATGTCAGATTTAGAGAATAAATGATGGGATTGATTACTAGTGCAAAAATTGATGCAATGATTACTAATGCTGGGATTATATTCGTTAGATATTTAGTTTAATATATTAAAAATTAATTAAAGCTATATGTATTGTCAGTGTAAATAATTGATTATACAATCAATATAATTTAACTGATTATAGCATATTCAACTCTATTAGGCTTGACATAAAAAGTAAATCTTATCATTGGTCAATTTTAAAATATGCGAATATTTTTAAACAAAACATAAGTTCGTTTATTGTATGAGATTTGGTTTTGTCATTTTAGTTGTTTTAAGCCATGTAATACTAATACTCATATTTCTATTCAATATTTTATTACTGTGCATAGTAATATAGAGATTTCTGGATATGCAGGGATTACAACAGTAGTACACTATCACGCCCTTTATATTTTTCGTCGAAGGTTTTGACATATTCATTAAAAATATTATTTAATTACATTATCCATTAAAGGATATTCGATTGAGTACCTTTATTTCTTCCTTAAATAAGTCTAACTAATGATTAAGAGCCCGTTTGGATTAGCTGATTTAAAGTGGCTGATAAGCTTTAACTACTGAAAATCACTTTTGAGTGCTGAAACTGATTTAATAAATAAGTAGTTATGTGTTTGGATACAAATGCTGAAATTGATAATAAGGTGTTGCAGTATTTGATAAAAACTGCTGATAAGCTATTTTTCTGTTAAAATGACTTGAATAACCTTAGAACTGTTTACACTTACAAGGGCGTAATTTCTTCAAAATTTTAGATTCCAAATAGATCCAAATACAAAATATTCTAGTTGTCATTTAATTTTAGCTGTGATTAGATAAGATAATTTTTATGATAAATAGTAATTTATTTTATAATAATCATATTATCGTAAGTTATAATACTTAATAAATTGACAAATATTTTTCAGTAAAAGAATAAACCTAAATAGGATAAAATATTTGAAGAGAAACATTATCTTTATCACCACAACACATACAAAGCAATACACAAAAAATTTGGTATGTCCCATTTATTACATACCGTTCAAAGATTAATACATAATCACATAGATACAAATATGCAAAGGAATAGAGAATTTGTTTACCTCAAATAGACTATGAGAATTACAGACTTGAAGAAGGAAGGGGGGAGGGGTTAGGTTGAAAAAATATGTGTGGAAGTGAGTATCGATGTAAGAATTTGTTTTTGAAAAGGAATATTTTAGGGATAAAATAGTAAAAATCTTGGTCAAACTTAAAGTGATAAGCTAAAAATTTATAAACTGGGGGTGATCAACTTATGGCTTTTGGCTTATAAGCACTTTTAACTTTACCAAATGTGTAGATAAGCCGAAAAGTGCTTATAAGCTAGTTTGACCAGCTTACAAGTTTAGCCAAACATCTAAATGCCTTCAAGGAGAAATAAAGGTGGAATTGGAGACCAAGGGCGGCAAGGCCCCCAAATAATTAAGGCCCAAAAAATAAGAAGCACTACTATAATATTATATAATATATACTCCATAATATTTATATAATTATTAATAAAAGGTTTTAAATTTAATAACTTTTAATATTTGGTAGACGTAAAATTGAGTGAGTTAATTGGATAAATTTTTTTACTAAATTAAATAATATATATATCTTCTCATCAATTTTATTTTGTTCCTTTATGTATAGTCTTTTTACATGGTTCTCACGATTTTCTTTTTAATTTCAACTCAAATTCTCTAAATTAGCTATTCTTTTTTGTCACATTTCATTGATCCACACACTAGAAAGCAAGTTCTTTTGTGTTTTATCTTTTTTAACTAAGAAATCCCTAAGACAAATGTCGCAAGATTCAAAACACGACAGATAATGGGTTCACCCTTTACCATTTTCATTTAGGGGAAGATCAATTCAATACCATATGATGTGCGACTAACTCATACATTATGAGTTGCACTCTCACCACTATATCAAAGTCATGTAGTTTTTCTTGTATCTCAATATAATATGGATTTCGTAAAAGACGTTTCAGGGTCTTTTTAATATATTTTGGTTTTAGGCCACCAGTTCTGTTGAGCCGCCCCTCATTGACGATCAACAATTATTTATAGACTATTGCCCCACCATGAACGTACTGTTCAACCAACTTTATTCACATTTGGTAATTGAATGACACACTCACTACCTTTAATGTTCTTGTCATTATTGCCTTATCTTAAATGAGACTCTATAAATTTGATTGAGAATATCAGGTGTGGACAAGTGGCTCTGATAGGAGACTAGTAAAGCCTTGATTTAGGTCTCCCAAAATTTTTAATAATAAATTTTAAAATTTTATTTTAAATTAGACAATATTAATATTTGTAGAAAAAAAAATAAAAAAGTACAAAAAATGGTAAAAAAAGAAAGAAAGAAAGGTATCTACTCTTTAACGATAAAAAATTTTAAAACTTTGAACTAAACTACTTAAATCTTCATATTAGTAAATACATATTTTACAACAATATCAAAGGTAACATATTGTAAATACATGTCTAACATCTCATTTATTTAAATTATTATTTTCTAATATAAATAATAATATTACTATGTGAAGTTAAAGACTTTATATCATTTAAGAATATATACTATAAATAATAAGTATAAAAAAAATGGCAAGATTAATTTTTTTTATATATATATGTATACGTACTAATAAAAAAATTATAAGGCATCTTATTAAAATTTGACTTTAGACCACTAATTTTAAGGATCCGCCCTGGTTGAAGACAAAGAATATATCTTAAATTTTTTAAAATAAAAATATTTGGAGTCGAGCTAAAAACCCGAGTGAGTGTTATTTTTTATGAAATAAAAAAAGTTACAAACCAAGCAATGATTTAGTAATTCTGGATTTTAGGAAGTGGGATATCTTTACCCAACCAAGGAAAGACCTGTTAAAATGGCTATAGTTGAGGATAAACCTCAGACTTTGTTGAAACAAAACAGAAACTAATTAAAATTTTGACTTTCAAACTAAGATGTTACACGTGCTCTTGTTTTGAGGTTGGCACCTTAAAACTAACACCTACATTTGCCTTAATACACGTGCCTATATATAAGTTCCTTCATTCACTGGGACTGATCACTCTTCACTCAGTTATAGCTACTCCTACTGAATTAGGAGACAAAATATTTGTTTGAATTCTACACTAGCAAGCACATATCTGCTTAATTTTTCCTCAAGAGTAAACATGCAGGTATATTTTGCTGAATTTTATATATCCAAAAATGTTTTACGTAGCTTTTATACTTTTGTAAGTTGAATTTCAATCTTTTTTGTGTTTGTTTGGTGGGCAGAGAGTATATACTTTTGGTAAAGGAAAGAGCGAAGGAAACAAGGGCATGAAGTCCTTGGTATGTTATTTTCCATCTCCTATTTCTTTTTTTCTTTTTTTTTTCCTTCGCACATTCACATGCCTTTAGAATTTGTTTGCACTAAATTTTACCCAAAGATTCTTTTTTGCTTTTTTCTTTCCTCGCCCTTCAGCTAAGAAAATGTAATTGTTCAACTTTCATCATTCGAATTACTGATATTGGTATAAATCACAAGTTTGAGGTTAATTAACTGCACAGAGTATGAAATTGGCACACTTTTAGTTTACTGCTTTTCTATTTGGAGCAACGGTACGTTTGTTACCTATATGTCACGGGTTCGAGTCGTGGAATGGAATTAGCTACTGATGCTTACGTCAAATGAGCTGCCTAAGTTACAACCCTTGGGGTAACAGGAGTTGCTTTGTGCACCAAGCTGTCCTTTTTAATTCTTCTGGATTTCAGGTTGTTCCTAATTTTTCCTATGATTTATGCTGTGATACTAATATTGTCTCCTTTTATCTTTTTATTTTCTTGAGCCGAGGGTGTTTCGAAAACAACCTCTGCTCATTCGGGTAGGGGTAAGGTCTGCGTACACACTACCTTCCCCAGACCACCACTAGTGGGATGGGATTTTACTGGGTGGTTGTTGTTGTTGTTGTTGTTGCTGTTGTTGTTGTTGTTGTTGTTGTAATATCAGTCTAATTTAATCTATTGTAGTCTGCCTTAAGGTTCACTAATTTCTGCAGTTATGTGTAGTTATTTTTTAATTGCCCTAATTTAAATTGTTAGTGTATAAAACTTAAACTCTTTATATTTTGAAAGTTTGAAGCTTAAGCTTATTATGCACATATGTATATGTATTGTAGTTGGGAGGTAAAGGTGCAAACCTTGCCGAAATGGCGAGCATTGGATTATCCGTGCCCCCCGGCCTTACTATATCGACAGAAGCATGCCAGGAGTATCAGAATGGCAAAAAGCTTCCACAAGGACTGTGGGAGGAGATACTGGAAGGTTTAGAGACTGTGGAGAAAAACATGGGAGCTTTCCTTGGGAACCCCTCCAAGCCTCTCCTTCTCTCGGTCCGGTCGGGTGCAGCTGTAAGTCTCTCCTATGTATTCGTGTAATCTTATGTCTTCATCCATAGTCCTTGCTTATATCTCACTCTTTATAAGAAATCATTTTTTAGGAGCATGGCTTCTATAACAATATGCTTCGATCTTCTCTTTTTATCTTCTTGTTGTTATTACTTGTTGTCTTTACTTCTTTTCATCATTTCTTTAGCCGAGGGTCTATATATGGGTAAGGCGGCGTACATCTTACCCTTCATAGACTCCACTTGTGGGAATTCACTGGGTTTGTTATTGTTATTGTTGTTGCTTCTATAACAGTACGCCTATACTCCGCATTTGTGATATTCATATTATTGAATAAAAAATCCTTGATCTTGTTTATTGAATATAAAAATTGTGATGTATATTTTGAGTGCTTAAGAGGTGCTTGTTTTGTTAAGTGACTCTTTAGACATCTTTTTGTGGATAATCTTCCTTCTAAGTAAAAGCAATAAAAAAAAATCTCTTGATTGGTTGTACATAAGCTTTAGTCTTTCTAGTTGGACAATTTGAGAATGAAGATTAGTTCAGGGCTAGACATTATGCATGTTAGTCCATTTAACTAGGTGTATCATGTATGCAGTTTACTTTATTTCTATTTATTCCTCTGCTAATTTTTGCTTGATCTACTAATAGATTTCTATGCCTGGGATGATGGATACTGTCTTGAACCTTGGACTCAATGATGAAGTCGTTACTGGTTTGGCTGCCAAAAGTGGAGAGAGGTTTGCTTATGACTCGTACAGACGGTTTCTTGACATGTTTGGAGATGTGGTGAGTATTCTCATCGACGTCTTGCCCTTTTCTAATTTTCCCAAGTCATGTATCAACGTCCTTCTTTTTCAAATTTTCCTACATTTCTTGAAAGGGAAACAAACTGCAGGTCAAATTCTCTTCGTAGATTTTATCTCCTACGGTTCACATTGCTCTGTTTGATTGAAGGTAATGGGTATTTCACATTCATTATTTGCGGAGAAGTTAGAGAAAATGAAGGACGCCAAAGGAGTGAAGCTTGATACAGAGCTAACAGCATCTGATCTTAAACAGCTTGTGGAACAGTACAAAAATGTCTATGTTGAAGCTAAGGGTGAAAAGTTTCCTTCAGGTATTGTAAACCACAACCATCTTCCACCGATGGCCTGCATCCTAAAAGGGTCACAGAAGGCCTGCTCTGTCAATTTTTTTGATTATGAGAGTTAATTTTGTGGGTTATGATTCTGCATACAGATCCCAAAAAACAGTTGGAGTTGGCGATCAAAGCAGTTTTTGATTCTTGGGACAGTCCAAGAGCCATCAAATATCGAAGCATTAACCAGATAACAGGACTTAAAGGAACTGCAGTAAACATTCAATGCATGGTGTTCGGGAACATGGGTAACAGTTCGGGAACAGGTGTTCTCTTCACTAGGAATCCAAGCACCGGCGAGAAGAAGCTCTATGGAGAATTTCTAGTCAATGCTCAGGTCTAAAATTATGCTATTTTAGTTCGTTTTATGGTGCATTTGAAGTTTTAAGAACGTCTCATATTTTTGTCAAAAAAGCTGATAAAAACTGCATTAATCAGGGAGAGGATGTTGTCGCTGGAATTAGAACGCCTCAGGACTTGGACACAATGAAGGAGTGTATGCCTGAAGCATACAAGGAGCTTGTTGAGAACTGTGAGATTTTAGAGCGGCATTATAAAGATATGATGGTAAACCTCTGGTTTTATATTTGATTACAGCATATTCTTGCTTAGTTGTTTTACCTTTCTATTTTCAGATTCTGATTAATAATCTATACATCTCCACTAAATAGAAAAATCAGAACATTATTACGAATCTTTTCTCTTTTTTTTTTTGGGGGCGAATGGCAGGATATCGAATTCACTGTTCAAGAAAATAGACTGTGGATGTTACAATGCCGAACAGGGAAGCGTACGGGTCAAGGAGCTGTAAAGATAGCAGTTGACATGGTGAATGAGGGACTTGTTGACAAGCGCACAGCTATAAAGATGGTGGAGCCACAGCATCTAGACCAACTTCTTCACCCCCAGGTCCGGATATATTGATAAATCTTGCATGGAGTGTGATGTAGCACTTATGCAATAACTCTTTTGCTTTTAGAAAATAGTCAACTCTAGAATGTATCAGTTAGTAGCTCCAACGTAAGGTATTATTCTGCACTTAGGGTATTATTTTAATAACCCACTCTGACTGTACATCAAAAGGGATTTGCTGGATAATCATTTCCGGATAGGCAACAAGAACTATTTCACTTGAACTTTTCAGATGATGCATTACGCTTATCAGTGTATTGTAAATATAAAGATAAATACTTATTTTCTTCTTTTGTTTGTCATAGTTTGAAAATCCATCGGTACTTCACTTGAACTTTTCAGATGATGCATTACGCTTATCAGTGTATTATAAATATAAAGATAACTACTTATTTTCTTCTTTTGTTTGTCATAGTTTGAAAATCCATCGGCTTATAAAGACAAGGTGATAGCCACTGGCCTTCCTGCCTCTCCTGGTGCAGCAGTGGGACAGGTTGTGTTCTGTGCTGAAGAAGCTGAAGCATGGCATGCACAAGGGAAGAGTGCTATTTTGGTATTTCCACACCTTACCCTGTATTATCTTTGTTTATATGAAATTATCCATGATTTATTTTCTTTTATATTGTCCTGTGGATGG
>MU671489.1:15583-34500 GCA_026770625.1 Nicotiana glauca | reverse complement strand
GGGGGGGGGGGGGGGGGGGGGGGGGGGGTAGGGAGATAACTCATACTAAGACATTGTTTATTGATATCTTCTCATCAACCATTTATCGACACAACATCAGTGTTTCAGCTTATTGACTTAATGAAGTTGGAGTTATTGGAAACAACATTCACAACGTTCTTGCCTCGTGCAATTAACAGTTTCTTCGTTCTTGAAATTGAACTTTCCCTTATGGCATATCAAGGTGAGAACTGAAACAAGTCCAGAGGATGTCGGAGGCATGCATGCTGCCGCTGGGATCTTAACCGCACGAGGTGGTATGACATCTCATGCAGCTGTTGTAGCCCGTGGCTGGGGTAAATGTTGTGTGTCCGGGTGTGCTGATATTCGTGTTAATGAGTCGGACAAGGTACGGCTAAAGCTACCGAAAATGAACATAAGCGTTGACATCGAAGAACTTGGAAGAATTCATTTGACCAGTTTAATGCAGGTCGTCATCATTGGAGACAAAATGATTCATGAAGGAGAGTGGCTTTCATTGAACGGATCAACAGGTGAAGTAATCTTGGGGAAACAACCACTAGCGCCTCCAGCTATGACTGGCGATTTGGAGATCTTCATGTCTTGGGCTGATAAGATAAGGCGCATCAAGGTGCCGCAGGATATACAGTAGTATTATGCTTCATAAGTTACTTTGATGATATGCTTTTAACTGATCATTAATATGTTGCCAATGGATTAGGTTATGGCAAATGCTGACACACCAGAAGATGCACTAACAGCAAGGAATAATGGCGCTCAAGGGATTGGTCTATGTAGGACAGAGCACATGGTACTAACTTGTTGTATTTTCTTGCAATCTACATTGCCACTCTTCGGGCGATTTCCAGTTTTCTTGCGTACTTTAATGAGGGGGAATAATAATCAGTACTGTCTCAAGAGAAGTGCCATATCTTTTATTGTGAAATTCGTTTATTTATATTTGTGGTGAGCTGATGTATATCTCTCTTTTCAGTTCTTTGCATCAGACGAAAGGCTAAAAGCTGTAAGAAGGATGATAATGGCAGTTACTCCTGAGCAGAGGAAGGAGGCACTAGACTCGTTGTTGCCTTATCAGCGATCCGACTTTGAGGGCATTTTCCGTGCAATGGATGGTAACTTCAGTAGTGTCCAGATTTTTTATTTCACTGCCTTGCTAGATAAAAGTGCATTTCTGTATTCATAAAAATACAACTATAATTAGAATTCAGTTTGCGCTAGTGGAATGGCTGTCCATATTTCCAAGTTGACATAAAACTTCCGAAGAGAGTATGTCAGATGTCCTAAGTTTTCTATCTTTTCAGGTTTTCCGGTGACAATTCGACTGTTAGACCCACCACTTCATGAATTTTTGCCAGAAGGGAACCTAGAAGAGATTGTCAATGAACTAACAACGGATATAGGCATGCGCGAGGAAGATGTCTATTCTAGGATTGAGAAATTATCAGAAGTCAACCCCATGCTTGGATTTCGAGGCTGCAGGTCTGATCTTTTCGCATCATAAACAACTGATCTATTTTTACGGCATTACTTAATTTTTCGGAATGATTAAGGATGTTGTCTAAAAGTAAGGAAATTATGGTTAGTCTATATATATGTTGCAAAGGTGCATATGTTATCTCACAAATTCCATGATCGATGCATAACTTGGTCCAGGTAGTGCCAATACGATTTCTGAGTTACGCAATGCATTACCTCTTTTATACTAAAAATCGAGAACCAAATTACTTATAATGTTCTGCTAGCAGTTTGCTGCTGGAACCTGTATTGTGTCTGAAAACCATATATAGCAAACTTATTTCTCTCAAATAGTGATGTTTGTTTTTTCTTTTTGACAGGCTAGGTATATCCTACCCTGAGCTGACAGAAATGCAGGCTCGTGCAATCTTTCAAGCTGCTATAGCTATGAGCAACCAGGGTATTTCAGTCTTTCCAGAGATAATGGTTCCCCTTGTTGGGACACCTCAGGTATCTCTTTTGTGGCCTATGTAAGAAATATTTCTCCTACTCTTACATTTTGAATATAATTGATGTATCAAGAATAAAGAGACATCATTGCCCTTTCATTTTATGAAGTGTATAAAAAGGGGTTGATTGGGTTATCTTGTAAAAGTGGGTTTTTACATTTGTTTCCGTCATACCAACCCTTCTGAGAAATAAATTTCAAAGTGACAGTGCATCTTTAATTGGCAGGAATTAGGTCATCAAGTCGGTTTAATCCGTCATGTTGCCAAAAAGGTTTTCTCGGAGATGGGTACCTCGTTGAATTATAAGGTTGGCACCATGATAGAGATTCCTAGAGCTGCTTTGATTGCAGATGAGGTATGTTTTTTTCTCTTATTTTCCTAGCGATTTAAGATTATCAACTTGCTAATCTTTTCAATGATATATTTCGATCCCAATTTCACACAAGCGACAACCATGAAAAGTCTATCTTCTACTCTAGAAAAGCTTCCACTTTGCTATATTGCTTTGCTTATGCTCCATATTTTCTGTAAACTGGTGATAGATTGCTAAAGAAGCAGAGTTCTTTTCCTTTGGGACCAATGACCTCACGCAAATGACGTTCGGGTACAGTAGAGATGATGTAGGCAAGTTTCTTCCAATATATCTATCTAAAGGCATCCTCCAACATGATCCATTCGAGGTTAGCTTGTCGTATCTCAAACTACTGTCCGTGTGATATTCAAAAATTTGGAAACTAGCATGTTGAAACTTAAAGATTTAATGTCATTCAGGTCCTTGATCAAAAGGGTGTTGGCCAACTCATCAAGATGGCTACTGAAAGAGGTCGTGCAGCGAGGCCAAACTTGAAGGTCAGTTACAAACTGAATAAAAGATTGAACTTGTATACGCTAATACTGTAAAATATTCTTACACTATGTGTAATTTAACATCCAAGAAGCTAGTTTCACTTTTTATGGGTAGTAACCTGGAGTTATTTTTTAAGTGACCTTCCTTTTTTAGCTCTTACTGTATATAAGTTAAACTCTTCAATGTGATTCCCTAAAAGAAACTATAATTTCCTCGAGTTCCATTTAACTTGTTGGTTTTATTGGATCATTATCAGTTGTTTGTGCCTTTGGGGACTATATTCTTAATTTTTAGTTTCAAAGTGTAAGGCTTCTTTTTGTTCATTGATTAAAATCTTGAGATATAACAGGTTGGAATTTGTGGAGAACATGGTGGGGAGCCCTCCTCAGTTGCATTTTTCGCCGAGGCAGGATTGGACTATGTTTCTTGCTCTCCATTCAGGTAACCTTGCCGAAGCTGTAGTTTGCTGATTTCTACAACTTCGCGTAACTTTTCCAAATACTAATCGAATATATATTATGTATACGACTATATTAATTTGCGATCCGCTAATGGTTTTTGTATAATGCATGTGCTTAAACAGGGTGCCCATTGCTAGGCTAGCTGCAGCTCAAGTTGTAGTTTGAAGGCAAGGCTCAAGGAGGAAGAAAGATCAACTCGATTCTCAGAAGCTGTAAATAAATAATAAGATTAGTACAAAAAAAGTTGTTAGAGAAGAGGGGAACAAAATCTATTATTTCCTTTTTATAGACGAACAATTGTTTCCTATGGTGCGAAACAATAAATAACAGATTTATTCTTCTTTTCACATCTTTATTCTTGTTACAATGTATTTTGTTTTTACAGTTTATATTTCAAGCATAGATTTATATTTGCTTCACTAGGAGATTATGTAGTTTGTTACATCAGTTCCAAAAGGATAATTTGCATGGAGTTTATAATTGCAAAAAGGAATCAAAGTATTGGAGTTGAGTTTTGTTGAGTTTATGCATACAAGGAGTCAAAAGTAATGGTTGTGGCATGTTGAGCATATTATATTGTCGACAGTCCCAGTGAGGGCAAGATATGTGCTACACATTGATCCTTTGCTGTGTAACTGAGTAAAAACACTTTAAAAATTGGATTTAAACAAATATCTCTGTGTGCTACCATGCCCTTCGATTGACACACAGTTGAGGAGGCAGATCATAATTTCACACAGTTAAAGATTGTTGTGAAAAAAGATACTTTCATTGTTAGTGTTTATTATTTAAAAGTGGGGTTTAAAAGAACCTTAAACTTCTAGAATTAGGAGGAAGATCACTAATCGTAGACGTGCATGTAAGTTATGGTCCAATCTCAACTACTGTAACCTACTTGACCTTGGCTATAATGGCAGTAGATTCACATGATCAAATAATAGATTTAATAATAATAATCTAATTATGGAGCGACTTGATAAAGTATTTGGTAATAATCAATGGATCCAAATCTTCCAAATGCTACCATAACTCATCTCCCAAAAACTCACTCAGATCATAATCCACTGCTTATAAATCTTATTCCTAAACAATACAGTAACCCCTTTTGCCTTGAATCATTTTGGTGCAAGCACCCACATTTTAGGGATCTAGTTGCTACTACTTGGTCTAGTAACCAATTTGTAACGACTTCATCTTCTTTTAAATTCCTAGTCAGTAATTGGAAGAACAATACCTTTGGTGATCTCAAATGAAAGAAAAATAGAATTTTAGGTAGGCTTAAAGTTATTCAAAATTCCACCTCTTATTATTCAAGTCCATTTCTTCAAAATTTAGAAGCCACACTAAGAGTTGATTTTAATAACATCTTAAAAATTGAGTAGGACTAATAGAAGTTCCGATCTAGAATCCAATGACTCAATGATGGAGATGCCAATACGAAATTCTACCACATTATGGCCACCAATAGAAGAAGGAAAAACAAAAGTATTTTCTTTAAGGATGAGAATAATAATTGGATAGATGATCCAAGGGCCATCGTTAATCACACTAGGGAATATTTTAGTAACATGTCACAACCTCACATGCCATTAGTGACTGGAAATCTATAAAGCATAATCCAAAAAGTTTCAACAAAACAGATTTATCCCCTCTAGATAATCCACTCACAAATGGTGAAATTATCCAAGCATGCAATGTGCACAAATAGCCACTAACAGCACCTGTCTTTATTGTAAAGACAGTATTTTAAATGTCTATAGTCTTTAGCTACTGGTTTAATAAACTTATACCTGATTGGATGAAAATACCCTTCTGCTATAACTTATACCTACACTTTTAGTAACGATCAGCAGCAACAACAACGCTAAATTACTTCACTGTGATCGTCGAAATTGCAGAAGATTCTCTTCCGATTTCAAACTATAGAATTCAACATTATCATCCAAAAATCGACATAGATTTATAGTAAGTTATACTTTTATGTGTTTCTATTGATTTTTATTTTTCGACATAGTTATACTTTTTCCCATTTCTATTGATTTTTATACAGTAAGCAAAAATTTGATTTTTTTTTGAATTTCTGGATTGATAAAGTTAAGTACATCGCGTCCTATGATAATTCTATAAAAATTGAGCACATAATATTAAGGACATAGTGTCCTAATTTTGCAAATTGAATTAAAAGAGTTAAGGACACAATGTCCTTAACTTTGTTGTTGTTCTTCTGTATATCAAGGACATATTGTCATAGTTTTGTAAATTGTTTTGAAAAAGTTAAGGACATAAGGTCCTGAAGTTTGAGTTTCAAGTTGAAAAGTTCAGGACACTTGGTCCTGAACTTTGACTTACATGTTCAATATTTAAGGGCAGTTGGTCATTAACTTACAGTTATTAGTTAAAAAGTTAAGGATAGGTAGTCCTTAACTTAAAGTTTCAAGTTCACAAGTTAAGGACACTTGGTCCTTAACTTTGGGTTTCAAGTTCAAAAGTTAAGGACAAGAGTCCTTAAGCTTGACTTGCAGGTTCAAAAGTTAAGGACATGAAGTCCTTAAGTCTGAATTACAGGTTAATTCTATAAAAATTGAGCACATAATATTAAGGACTACCTGTCCTTAACTTTGAAAATTGAATTGAAAAAGTTAAGGAGACAATGTCCTTAACTTTGTTGCTGTTATTCTGTATATTAAGGACATACTATCATAGTTTTGCAAATTGTTTTAAAAAAGTTAAGGACACTAGTTTCTGAAGTTTGAGTTTCAAGTTGAAAAGTTCAGGACACTTGGTCCTGAACATTGCCTTGCATGTTCAATATTTAAGGAGAGTTGGTCCTTAACTTACAGTTATAAGTTAAAAAGTTAAGGACAGGTAATCCTTAACTTTAGGTTTCAAGTTCAAAAGTTAAGGACAAGAGTCCTTAGGTTTGACTTGCAGGTTCAAAAATTAAGGATAGGAAGTCATTAAGTTTGAATTCCAAGTTCAAATGTTAAGGACACTTGGTCCTAGTGAACCGGTAATCGAAGACGTTGCTAAAAAAACCTCTACTCAAATAACTAGACGAAGATCAAATTTAAAACAACAAGAATCCCCAACTACAATATTAAGAGAAAATGCTTCGTTAGATGAAATAAAAGTGGGATCAGTATTTGACAAAAAGAAGAGTATAATTAACTGTTTTTCGAATATAGAAATTAAAGGACATTTTGAATTCAAGATTGTAGATCAAGCTCAACAAGATATTCGTTGAAATGCAATGATGATAGGTGTGGTTGGTGTGTGCGTGCTTTTGGAATTAAAAATTCAATGGTGTTCAAGATAGTAAAGATTGAGAAAAACCACGACTGCTCTGTTAACACTATGAAAGCTGATCAAAGGCATGCAAATTTAAAGTTGATTAATAGTTATATTATCGACAATCTTCGAGACCCAAGGTTTGAAGTTACAGCAGTTTTTGTCATGGCAAAGATGCAAAAATTGCATGGACTAGACGTTGGGTATCACAAGGTGTGGCATGCTATTCAACTTGCTTCCGCTTTAATAAAAGGAACTCCCGAAGAGAATTATGAATTATTATATTTATACTTGTATATGATGAAAAGTAAAAACCCGGGAACTTATACTAACATAAAGATAGACGACAACAACAGGTATAAAAAAAAGTTTATTAGTATGTTTTATAAAATTTAGGACATGCTGTCTTTAACCAGTTAAATTTTGAGTTGTAGCCAGAAGTTCAGGACTGGCTATCCTTAACTTTTGAACTTTGAACTCAAAGTTAAGGACTGGCTGTCTTTAAGTTTTGAACGTTGAACTCAAAGTTAAAGACTGCATGTCCTTAACTTTATAACTTGAAACTCTAAGTTAAGGACTGACTGTCCTTAACTTTTAACCTTGTAATCTAAAGTTCAGGACTACCTGTCCTTAACTTCTGTTAACCTTGTTTTATATTGTATTTTCAGGTTTCTTTATATGTTTTATGCATGTGGATCATCAATATCTAGTTGGATCATTGTAGACCAGTGATTGCTGTTGATGCAACTTTTTTGAAGTCAAAATTTCGTGGTGTTTTAATGATTTCAGTTTCAAAGGATGCAAATAACCAAATTTTCCCACTAGACTTTGGAATAGCAGAATCTGAAAATAACAATTCTTATGAGTGTTACTTTAGTCAGCTTCGCAATGCAATTAGAAGCCGTGAGAATTTAATTTTTTTATGAGACAGGCATCAAGCTGTTGCATATGGCATTGCAAAGGTATATCCTGAAAGCCATCATGGGATTTGCATCTATCATTTGGAGCAGAACCTAAAGCTAAGGAAGGTGAAAAGTGAGGTCACAAAACTTTTTCAAAGTGCTGCAAGAGTATACATGCGCAAATAATTTGATCTATACATGTCAGATATAGCAAAAGTAGATTAGAAGACTTATGACTACCTGATGGAAGAACCATCGGAAAGGTGGGCACATTCTTGTAATCCACAACGAAGATATGACATGCTCACAACAAACATAGTTGAGTGTCACGACCCAATTTCCAAACCCGGTCATGATGGCACCTCTCGTGAAGATAAGGCCAATTAATAGAACAATGACGCCTTTTTCAAAATTATTAAACATAAATGAATAGATAAACACAACTTAATGACAATAATAACCGATATCTACAACCCAACACAGCCCGAACGGGGTGTCACAAGTCACGAGCATCTAAAGAAAATATGAACACAACTACAGGGCCAATAATATATAAAATAAGATTTAGAATCAAAAGACGAAGTCCGGTGCCGTGAACGCCGGCGGTCACCTTGCTCAGCTACGATAGCAAATCCTCAATCAGCTCAACCCGCTATCGGGTAGCAATTTCCTGCAACTGCACGCGAGGTGCAGGGAGTAAAGTGAGTACTCCAACTCAGTGAGTAATGAGAATAAATAATAACTGAGTAGCAAGAAATCACGTAAGGCACTCCATCATGCTATACAGAACAGTTCAACTCTTTGAGAAAACAGTAAAACCGTGAAATCCTTTAGAAAATACCTGGGCTCAGTTAAAACCTTTTTGAAAATATCTTTTTCAACAGTTAAGCAAATGAATGCGAAACAGATAGTGCGAGTCAGCACATAAGTCAGCCCCTCGGGCGCAGCACTCCACTAACAACTAGCACCAGAGTATCCGGTAGACAGTGCAAGAAGTAGCATGGGTGCTAATGAAATGAGAGTGCTAAATGTCATGCCACGTAGTACAAACAGGAACCAATGCATGAATGCGATGCAATGCATATGATCGCTGCGGCGCGCAGCCCGATCCATTTGGGTACTCGTGCTCACTGTGGGGGTTCAGACTCCGGAGGGGCTCCTACAATCCAATCGCAATATCAACATAGCATCGCTGCGGCGTGCAGCCCGATCCATCCTCAGTCCAGAACATGCACGTAAGCCACTCGGGCAATATTAAAGTAACAGCTCTCAGCTCAAAACGTCAGAAAATGTAGCTTAAGTTTCAAATCTTAGAAATATGGCTGAACATTTCAAAAACAGTGTTTAAACTCATGACTGAAATCAAATAATATGCAAAGTAATGCGAAAACAGTGATATCAATCCCTGAAGGATTCACATAGTTGGCACGAAGCCCAAACATGGCAATCAACCCAATATTATGATGATAGCAAGTAGTTTCAGTCGAATACGCGGTAATTTAATCAATCGGGATGGACCAAGTCGAAATCCCCAGCGGTGCTCTACCCCACGCCCACTATCCTGCGTGCACCTCACCTCAATATAGCACTACGATGTGCAATTCGGGGTTTCAAACCCTCAGGATATCATTTACAAGTATTACTCACCTCGAACCGGTGAAATCTCTAGCTCGCGGCGCCTTTGCCCCTCAAATCGGCCTCCACGCGCGTCGAATCTAACCAAAATCAGAGCGAATACATCACAATATGTCAAGGGAACAATACCCAATCGAAAACAATCAAAATATAGTAAAAATCTCGAAACTAGCAAAACCCGAGCCTCGGGCCCACTTCTCGAAAAATCAGGAAATTAACACCACCGGATTCCTTATCTCGCCACGAGTTCATACATAGCAAGAACTCTCAAATTCGAGATCAAATGGCCTATCAAATGCCCAAATCAAATTTCAAATTCTCAAGCCTTGGTTCTTCAATTTTAGGCTTAATTTCCATGAATTTCTAGATGGATTTCACAATAAGAACGGGTTTTAAGTTCAAAAATCTTACCTCCAATCGATTCTCCTTGAATCCCTCTTCATTTTCCTTCAAAAAGCTCTCAAAAAGTCCAACAATGGAGGAAAAATGACCCAAAATCGCGGATGAAATGTTTTTAACATTTTGTCCGGGTACTGTAGCTAACATTATGCGATCGCATTAGAGCTCCTGCGATCGCATAGAACAAAATTCCCGGGCACTGTAGCTAACCCTATGCGATTGCATAGAACAAAATTCCAGCTCCAAATTTAACCCTATGCGATTGCACACCAACTCCTGCGATCGCATAGAACAATTTTCTACTAAAAATTCCGGATCAAATTTACACTGTGCGATCGCATGACTCCTTATGCGATCGCATAGAAAAACCAAAAGACCCCTCGAAATCCTTCTATGCGATCGCGTCCCCTCTCCTGCGATCGCATTGAGCAAAATCCTGTAGCACTGACCTGCAATTTTCTGCAGCAGCCAAAGTCCAAAAAACCTCCCGTTAACCATTCGAAATCACCCCGAGGCCCCCGGGACCTCAACAAAAAATACCAACACCTCCTAAAACATCATACAAACTTGTTCCAATCATCAAAACGCCTCAAACAACGCCAAAACCATCAAACCACATCGAATTCGAGCCTAAGTTTTTTCCAAATACTTCTGAAACACGTATTCGATCAAAAACCCAACCAAACGATGTCCGAATGACCTGAAATTTTGCACACACATCACAAATCACATATCGAAGCTACAACAACTCTCGGAATTCCATTCCGACCCTCGGATCAAAATCTCACCTATCAACCGGAAATCGCCAAAATACTAACTTCGCAAATTCAAGCCTAATTCTACATCGGACCTCCAAAATCAATTCCGATCGCACTCCTAAGTCACAAATCGCCTCTCGAAGCTAACCGAATCACCGGAAATCACATCCAAGCCCTATAACTCATAAGTCAACGTCCGGTTAACTTTTCCAACTTAAGCCTTCCTTAAAGAGACTAAGTATCTCATTTCTTATCAAAACCAATCCAAATAAACTCTAGCACACCACATACCGATAAGGAAACATGAAAAAGCATAAAATGGGGGAAACAGAGCAGTAACACATGAGACGACAGGTCGGGTCGTCACATCCTCCCCGACTTTAACAAACGCTCATCCTCGAGCGTACCCAGAGTTGTACTAGAAGCAACCCAATAGCTGAATGACCTTACCAAGCATATACCCTAGGTGATCCCTCGTCACCCTATCTCGTATAGGTCCGATAACACAATATAGCTGAAATTTCACGGTCCATCTAAACCATAAATCGTAGGATCGCATTGCACTTTCTGAAATCATACACAAGATCAGAACCTCACATCTATACTCAGAATGAGTTCGAACCAGATGTAATAACCTATACATGCAACCTCCGTGAAATCACATGATATACCACATAATCCAAGCACTCGAAACGATAACTTCTATTCACAATAGTTACCCACAACAACCAAATACCGATAGAAAACCTCTTATTTAGCTAAAGTCTTATTCCATCACTTTCATATACTGCCAACGATAAATAAAACACGTAATAAACCGTAACCATTCCTCAGGTCACCCATACATGAAGCCACTTCCTTGTTGACTAATACCACAACAGATTTCCGGGCCAAACCTCAATATTAGCCCCCTAACAAGCTGAAATCACATCTGTTCGCATTCATTAATGACTCCAACGATCACCTCAAATTCAACACACCACCCTGGTGATACGACACCTCAATACAGGCCTAAACCACAACTTGCATAATGCACACACCATTAAGGAACGGTCTGAACATACTCAAATCAGGACAAATGACTCAAGCGGAAGAGTTGTACCTCAAGCTCATCAATACCGTTACAACACAAAGTTGAGACCCTGTCTCACATCATAGAAATAGAGTACCTAAATCCTCCTCAAAAGGTCATAACTTCACGTGGCCTCGCCACAACGCACGATCCTATCCAAACACTGTTACACATGAAACACCTCAAGTCACCACGCTCAAAATAGACAGCCATGCACAAATTGATGTCTGAAACCAAGCAATCCATTACACCCACGGTGAAATAAATAACATATGACACGCAACCCGATAGGCCATAACCAATACTCCATACATCGAGCAACACTCAATTACTCTTCCCGCTCGACTTCCTTTCTGAATCCTTAATAGAACCGCACCACATGTGCCCATATCCAACAAATCATAATGGCTCACAACACAGAAAAGCAACTCACAGATCTCCTTAGATGACTAACAAGCTCAATACGATCAGATCAGCCTATCCCTCAACAATACAACTCGGGACTAACCAAGCTAACTTAAGCTAAATACGTAGCCACATTGGCCTGGCAACGAAATCAATACCAAGAAGCCTGAAGTTGCTCCTCCCACTACTATAACTCCTACCGGAGCCATACCGAAATCCACAATCTCGTCCGACGACATGCCCGGCCACGAGAAACGCATCCGAAAAAGTCCCTCAATACCGGAACTGAATCAATGGTCGAAACCTCTGGACTGACATCTGCCACGAAGGCCCAATTAAGAAAAGTAATCCTTCCCAGCCGTCCGCTGGTCTTTGTAATGCAACCACTCTGCTAGAACATAATCCGATGCACTCCGCCACTCAACCTGTGGCATTTTCCGACATAACCCATAGCACAATAGTCTAGAATAACCCAACACTGAGACAACTAGTCTACACCCTAATATCATATCTAGAATCTAATATACCAAGAAAAGAAAGATCCACTCGGGCTTCTAAATCCCAATAGCCGCTAATGGTACCAATACACACGATCCACAACCGCTACACAGTCTGAACCTGAGAACTCCCAGTCTCTAACTCCATATAGCACACGAATCATTGTACCTGATCCCAAATTCCGCAGTATGAATACATATTACACCTCGAGTACCCAATTATTCCACGAAAGATATTCTAAAATTCTCCTGTGCCATCAAACAAACTCAAATATCAGCAGTCGATTTAGCAAGAAAGTGCCGCAATACTACCGAAGTATCATTAGTTTAATCACATTACCATTTCCTGAGACGTATACTCTTGTCAAAATCACTTCCAATTAGCAGTATCATTTCCTCGGTCATCTGAGGCTACCCGTTGTCTAAAGGTTTTATGAACTTCCTTTCAGAACTGAACCGAAACCTCGCACATGCTAGTCTCGCTCATCTACAACATACCGCATATACCATACCCTCCAAGGATAACACGAGAACTTTTATCTCCCTTCCACGCCGCAGACATCGACGCACTCAACTAGTCAAGAACTTTCATTGATCCCATTTAGAAGAAAAATTATTACACACTCCATGCCCTGCATGTCCATGGAAAATATACATCTCCAAACCACGATGAAACCCAACAAGAATTCTCTCCCAATTCCATTTGCACAGGCTAAACTGTCAGGACTGAATCCTTCTAACTAGACCAAGCTAAAAAAGTTGTCTGAACTTAAGAGCTTTGCTGCAAAATACCTGTACGAACTCATTGCCTCGAACACACACAAAGAATTAATCATATCCTTACCATACCGATTCGGTCCACTAACAAGCTACTTCATTTATCTAGTTTTCTTTCTGATTCATTTTCAACTTGATATTCCCTCTTGCTGTAGCACCATAGTTTCTCAACTCAGGCTCACTACACGAGACCCAAGCACAAGACCACACTGTCTAAGACCCACAAGCCACTGAATACTCTCTCAAATATTCCCAGGAACACCACATTCCCAAAATAATCTACTAGGAAGAACTTCCTGTGAATCCAACTCCGTAGCCTTTATTTTCCTGATACTGATGCATAGAATCCTATAATTAACATAAAAATACCACAAGTCTTGACATTTTCCAATGAAAACACAGTTTCTAACCACATACACAACCTTAAAACACCTGATCATTACATGTAAAATCTTGAACACATTAGAATCATTCTCGAAAGTCATTCACTCTTATTCAAACTGCAATTTACCTGACTCAATGAACAGAACCACTCGTGCCTTACTAGCACTCTGACACCGCAGGATATGATCTCATTCCAATACAAACAAATATCTTCCTTCTCTATACACTGAGCATTCTTTATCATCAACAACTCAAGACATCCTATTATTTCCACACATCTACGAAGCACCATATAACCTTTGTCAAAAATTTTCTTCACTTGTGCCATCCTCGACTCAATTTTTGCAACTAGAACTGATCCGCCAGCATACCTCGAAAAGGAACCAACATAGCACATAACCGTACAATCAGCTAATCAACAGCAACCTCCCCAACTTGGCTCGAAGCCATATATCAGGACACACTCAATAACCCATATTACTTTTACTCTATTGATGCCACAATATCATAGTGAGATTAAACTCAAATCGTCTACAAGTTTGTGGAAACACCGATCATCTAGTACCGTGATCCTCTGTAAATCTCGCGTTTATCCCCACATCAGTTGAGTCCACTCTCTTAAGCGACCCAAATTTTTAAATTTCAACACGTACCCTTCAATTACACATGAAATCTTCTAACATGCACATAAGGATCATACCACTTAAGAACACTCCGCAGGAGATATCCCACCTGATTCGCCTCAATTTAGTATTTCAGCATGCCTTCCACCATCATATACGTTACATAGTCATTTAGTCTTCCTGGGTCTGAACTCATTCTACCACATGTAATGCACTTCACTCCCCAACTAGGAGACACAAAAATATTCTTCACACGCCCAAATTCGGGCTACACATCAAATCACAATAGGAATCGAATCACTTAACAATTCATCTATTATCCAGTAGACTTCTTCGTCACTACCAGGTCATATAGATACATCTCGCAGTACTAACATACTCATCATATGAATACCAAACCGCCATTCCGGCTAATAGGAACAATACCGAACATATAAGTTCAAAACACTTGTTCACACAATCAGCACCTCGGTGCTCAAGCCATAGGAAAAGATTCGGCCTCAAGTCCTCCAGACTGGCCCAACATCAAACTCACGGAGATCACATCTCGCCCCTTGATCGGGGAATCACAAGCCATCAAGGCACATACAATAGTGAGCGGTCATGTGCGCATACAGACGTGAGGAAGGGATTTCAAGAGTTATATTCCAAGCTTAATCAAGTACGCACGATAAGAATAATGGGAAGTTTTCCTAAAGGTTCTGTAGCCTCTCGAGGATAAATACAGACGTCTCTGTACCGATCCGCGAGAATCTACTAAACCTGCCCATGACTCGTGAGACCTAGTAACCTAGGCTCTGATACCAACTTGTCACGACCCAATTTCCAAACCCAGTCGTGATGGTACCTCTCGTGAAGACAAGGCCAACCAACAGAACAATGACGCCTCTTTCAAAATTATTAAACATAAATGAATAGATAAATACAATTTAATGACAATAATAATCAATATCTATAACCCAACACAGCCCGACCGGGGTTTCACAAGTCACGAGCATCTAAAGAAAATCTGAACACAACTATAGGGCCAATAATATATAAAATAAGATTTAGAATCAAAAGACGAAGTCTGGTGCCGCGAACGCCGGCAGTCACCTTGCTCAGCTACGATAGAAAATCCTCAATCAGCTCAACCTGCTACCGGGTAACAATTTCCTGCAACTGCACGCGAGGTGCAGGGAGTAAAGTGAGTACTCCAACTCAGTGAGTAATGAGAGTAAATAATAACTGAGCAGTAAGAAATCACGTAAGGCACTCCATCATGCTATACAGAATAGTGCAACCCTTTGAGAAAACAGTAAAACCGTGAAATCCTTTAGAAAATACCTGGGCTCAGTTAAAACCTCTTTGAAAATATCTTTTTCAACAGTTAAGCAAATGAATGTGAAACAGATAGTGCGAGTCAGCACATAAGTCAGCCCCTCGGGCACAACACTCCACTAATAACTAATATCAGGGTATCCGGTAGACAGTGCAAGAAGTAGCATGGTTTCCAATGAAATGAGAGTGCTAAATATCATGCCACGTAGTACAAACAGGAACCAATGCATGAATGTGATGCAATGCATATGATCGCTACGATGCGCAACCCGATCCATTTGGGTACCCGCGCTCACTGTGGGGGTTCAGACTCCGGAGGGGATCCTACAGCCCAAGCGCAATATCAACATAGCATCGCTGTGGCGTGCAACCCGATCCATCCTCAGTCTAAAACATGCACGTAAGCCACTCGAGCAATATTAAAGTAATAGCTCTTAGCTCAAAACGTCAGAAAATGTAGCTTAAGTTGCAAATCTTTGAAATATGGCTGAACATTTCAAAAATTGTGTTTAAACTCAGGACTGAAATCAAATAATATGCAAAGTAATGTGAAAACAGTAATATCAATCCCTGAAGGATTTACATAGTTGGAACGAAGCCCAAACATGGCAATCAGCCCAATATTATGATGATAGCAAGTAGTTTCAGTCAAAACACGGTAATTTAATCAATCGGGATGGATCAAGTAGAAATCCCCAACGGTGCTTTACCCCACGCCCACTATCCGGCATGCAAGTCACCTCAATATAGTACTACGATGTGCAATCCGGGGTTTCAAACCCTCAGGATATCATTTACAGGTATTACTCACCTCGAACCGGTGAAATCTCTAGATCGCGGTGACTTTGCCCCTCAAATTGGCCTCCACGCACGTCGAATCTAACCAAAATCAGAGCGAATACATCACAATATGCCAAGGGAACAATACCAAATCGAAAACAATCAAAATATACAAAAATCTCGAAACTAGCAAAACTCGAGCCCTGGGCCCACTTCTTGAAAAGTCAGGAAATTAACACCACCGGATTCCTTATCTCGCCACGAGTTCATACATACCAAGAACTCTCAAATCCGAGCTCAAATGGCCTATCAAATGCCCAAATCAAATTTCAAATTCTCAAGCCCTAGTTCTTCAATTTTAGGCTTAATTTCCATGAATTTCTAGATGGATTTCACAATAAGAACGAGTTTTAAGTTCAAAAGTCTTACCTCCAATCGATTCTCCTTGAATTCCTCTTCATTTTCCTTCAAAAAGCTCTCAAAAAGTCCAACAATGGAGGAAAAATGACTCAAAATCGCGGATGAAATGTTTTTAACATTCTATCCGGGTACTGTAGCTAACACTATGCGATCGCATTAGAGCTCCTGCGATCGCATAGAACAAAATTCCCTGGCACTGTAGCTAACCCTATGCGATCGCGCACCAACTCCTGCGATTGCATAAAATAATTTTCTGTGTGATCGCATGACTCCCTATGCGATCACATAGAACAACCAAACGACCCCTCGAAATCCTTCTATGTGATCGCATCCCCTCTCCTGCGATCGCATAGAGCAAAATCCTGTAGCACTGACCTGCAATTTTCTGCAGCAGCCAAAGTCCGAAAACCTCCCGTTAGCCATCCGAAATTACCCCGAGGCCCCCAGGACCTCAACCAATAATACCAACACATACCAAAACATCATACAAACTTGTTTCAATTATCAAAACACCTCAAACAACGCCAAAAACGTCAAATCACATCGAATTCAAGCCTAAGTTTTTTCCAAATACTTCTGAAACACGTATTCGATCAAAAACCCAACCAAACCACGTCCGAATGATGTAAAATTTTGCACACACATCACAAATCACATATTGAAGCTACACAACTTTCGTAATTCCATTCCGACCCTCGGATCAAAATCTCACCTATCAACCGGAAATCGCCAAAATACTAGCTTCGCCAATTCAATCCTAATTCTACACCGGACCTCCAAAATCAATTCCGATCGCACTCATAAGTCACAAATCACCTCCCGAAGCTAACCGACTCACCGAAAATCACATCCGAGCCCTATAACTTATAATTCAACATCCGGTTGACTTTTCCAACTTAAGCCTTCCTTAAAGAGACTAAGTATCTCATTTCTTATCAAAACCAATCCAAATCAACTCTAACACACCACATACCGATAAGGAAACATGAAAAAGCATAAAATGGGAGAAACAGAGCAGTAACACATGAGACGACGGGTCGGGTCATCACATTGAGTCAATGAATTCTGTCCTATTACAAGCAAGGGAGCTTTCTATATTAAGAATGATGGATTTCATTTAAGTGAAGCTACAACGTTGGTTTTATGAAAGAAGAAATGAAGCAGGAGGAACTTTTTATGATGTTTCTTTTTGGGTAGAGGAGGAATTGAAGAAAAAAAATAGATTTAGCATTTACTTTGAATGTAAGTATTATGTTCTATGTTTAGCTTATGATATTAATATAATTTAACATAATGTACTAACTTATAATTTTTCAACATTGAAGGTCTTCCCTGTTGATTCATGGCATTCTAGAGTTGAAGAAGAAGGAATAACTTTCTCAGTGGACTTAAACAAAAGAACATGTGCTTGTTTTCAGTTTCAATTTAATGAATTACCATGCATACATGCAATTGCAGCTATCGAGAAGAGAAACATCAAGAAGTCCAACTTTTGTTCGCACTGATACTTAAAGGAATCTTGGCTGAAAATATATGAAAGACAAATACATACCGTAGGACATACTGATTCTTGGATTGTACCAAAGAGTGTTAAGTCGCAAATTGTTAAACCTACAGATTTCAAAGTGCCACCAGGTAGAAGGTAGAAGAAAATGCATATTCCAGCTACCGAGTCATCAAAAATAATATTCAAATGTAGTTATTGCAGAAGAATTGGTCATAATAGAACAACTTGTATATATTCTTCTGCAGTCCATCCATTTTCAAGAAAGCATAGAGAATAGTAGATATATCCACTTATGTTTATCGATTCTTTTAAGTTTTTGCTATAAATTAGATTTATTTAGTGTAATGACCCGACCCGTCGTTACGGGAGTTACCACCCCATTTTCCCTGTTTTATGCTTCTATATGTTTCATTATATGTGTTTGAAGAATTTGAAGTAATTCGGATAGAGTTCGGTTAGAAATGAGACAATAAGTCTCTTTATGAGAAGGTTAGTTTGGAAAAATCAACCGAATGTTGACTTATGAGTTAGAAGGCTCGGAATGGATTTTCGATGATTCAACCCGTTTCGGGGGCTGATTTGTGACTTAGGAGCGCAATCGAAATTGAATTTGGAGGTCCGGTGTAGAATTAGGCTTGAATTGGCTAAGGTTAGATTTTAGCGAATTCCGGTTGATAGGTGAGATTTTGATCCGAGGGTCGGAATGGAATTCCGAGAGTTGAAGTAGCTTCGTTAGGTGATTTTGGATATGCGTGCAAAGTTTCAGGTCAATTGGAGGTGTTTAGGTCGGGTTTTAGATCAAATGCAAGTTTCGGAAGTTTTAGTTTAACTTAGGCTTGAATCCGTGGTAATTCGAT
>MU671489.1:0-14984 GCA_026770625.1 Nicotiana glauca | reverse complement strand
ACTCGAATTATGTTGTTATGGTGTAAAAACGTAGATTAAACACTGAAAATCCAAGGATTTAAGGGCTAAAAATGGAGGTTAGGGCTTGAAACCTAAGAAAGTGTAAATTTGGAATTTGAGGGGCCAAATGGACTCCGATTTCGATAAACTTTATATGTACGGACTCGTGGCGAGACGAGGAATCCGTTGGTGTAATTTTCAGAATTTTTCGAGAAGTGCACCCGGGGCTCGGGTTTTACCAACTTCGTGAATTTTAGTACTTTTTGAGTATTTTTGATTGGGTTATGTTTCTTTAACCCATATTTATGTATTCGTTGTGATTTTGATAAGATTCGACGCGCGAGGAGATCGATACGAAAGGAAAAGGCATTGCAGACCATTCTACGGCTGGTTAGAGGTGAGTAGTTGGTGTATATGATGGCCTGAGGGTTTGAAACCCCGGCTTATCACATTGTGACGCTATTGTAGGGCGTGACTCGCACCCCATGGCAGGTGCGGGATTGGTTATGACTGGGGATTGTGACTTGGTCCATCCCGAACAAGAATGTTTCTATATTGGCGACTGATACGCACCCTGTATTGAATATATCTGGGCTTATTGTCATGTTTGGGGCCTTGTGCCGATCTGTAGCATCCATAGAGGATGAATATCATTGTGATAGCATGCTTTGTATAATCATTGATCTCAGTCCTGTGTTTAATCACTGTTATGAAATGCTAAGTCACTTTTCCTGAAGTTAAATATCTAAAGTATCTTCTTCTTAATAAATTGGAAATTAGGAAATTAATTGAATCTGTTACGTGACTAATATGCATATTGTGGACTGAGTATGGATCGGGTTGCACGTCGCAGCGAATGTTATGATTATATTGCGCTTGGGCTGAAGGACCCCTCGGGAGTCTGTACACACCCCCAGTGAGCGCCGTCGACGTTAAATGGATTGGGCTGTACGCCACAGCATGTTCATGTGCATTGCATTCATGCATCGTTATTTACTTGATATAGCTGTGATTACCTGTTGCTGTTGGTTCGTAGTAAGGTGTTGGATTATTAGTTTTAGCTTTACTTTGTGGCATTTCGTGGATTTCTTATCTTCAGACATTTTATATGCTTATTACTCACTGAGTACTTAGTACTCACCCCTACTCCATGTACCTTATGTGCAGATTCAGGTACACCGGAGGCTTAGCTGAGCAATCTTTGTTTCCAGAGCTTATCAGAGTTGTTGAGGTAGCTGCTTGACGTTCGTAGGACCTGACTACTCTTTCTATTTCAGTTTTATTTATATATACATTTCCAGACTTGAGTATTTTGTTCAGATATTGTTATCCAGTTTTGTTTAGAGGCTCTAGACTCGTGACCCCAGATCTTTTGGGAGTATTTTTATCAGACTTCGTATTTCTTAGTATTATTCTTTGATAAATATTGGGTTATTATTCTAAAACTATTTTATTCTCCTTAAATTGTCGGTTTTGAGATTTATTGTTGAATTGGGAGCGACTGTTGGTCAGGCTTGCCTAGCTTTAGGGTTGGGCGCCATCACGACCTGGTTTGGGTCGTGACATTTAGATTATTCTTATTTGAGCAGATGTCTGAATTTTCAAAATTCCTTTCAGCTTACCTTCTTTTTGTTTCTTTTGAGTTTAAAGATTAAAATTAAGGACATGAGTCCGTAAGTTTGACTTGAAGGTTCAAAAGTTAAGGACATGCAGTCCTTAACTTTGAGTTTCAAGTTCAAAAGTTAAGGACAGACAGTCCTTAACTTTGAGTTACAGGTTCAAAAGTTAAGGACAGACAGTCCTTAACTTATAGTTCAAAGTTCAAAACTTAAGGACTGTCAGTCCTTAACTTTGAGTTTCAAGTTCAAAAGTTAAGGACACGCAGTCCTTAAATTTGAGTTACGGGTTCAAAAGTTAAGGACAGGCAGTCCTTAACTTATAGTTCAAAGTTCAAAACTTAAGGACTTTCTGTCCTTAACTTTGAGTTTCAAGTTCAAAAGTTAAAGACATGAGTCCTTAAATTTGACTTACTGGTTAAGAAGTTATGGACAGACAGTCTTTAAATTTGAATTACACGTTCAAATGTTAAGGACAGGCAGTAACTTTGAGTTCAAAGTTCAAAGGTTAAGGACTGTTTGTCCTTAAGTTTGACATGTAGGTTCAAAAGTTAAAAAAGGACAGGCAATCCTTAAGTTTGAATTACACGTTCAAAATTTCAGGACAGACAGTCTTTAACGTTGTGTTCAAAGTTCAAAAGTTAAGGATACTTGGTCCTTAACTTTGAATTTGAAATTCAATTACACTTAATCATGAACTAATACTAACAAACTGAATGGACAAATCAACACTTGATAGAAACAAAGAAATTAACAACATGATGCCTTGATATTACTTCTGAAATTGTAATTTTACATAGCTGTGACAAAAAATTATGCTACACAAATAAAATATAATTGCCTTTTGAGGAATTTATAGAATATTTCAGAAGTTTTCTAAACTTGTAGAATTCATATGGATTCTTTACAGCAATTTTATATAGAAGATCAACCGCAACTAACTTTCTTTACAACTAAACTATAACTCTTTTGGACAACAAGTTTCATTTTTACTCTCATAATCATCGCCACATTTTCTGGTGGTGTATCATAACCAGAATTTCTTTTCCACTCACCACGTGCCGAAAGATTTGCGGCAAGTTCTTTTCTAAAGTTTTTAATGTCTTCGGGTTGGAATTTCTCCACATCCTTTCCAACCATCAACAACTCCACATACTTGATCAAGAATGAACCACAATATGTCCTAAGAAAAATGTAAGATATGCAGTGAATTAAACAATAAATCTAAATTACATATAAATAATATAACAAATAACAACAAGTACGATCCAGTTTGATGTGGTGATCTTTGCCACTGAATATCAAATTTGTTGAAGGCATTTCCAAAAGACTTGTGATGTTTGTCAAACTGTGAGAACTTTAGCAAGTGGTGAATTATGTGTGCATACATTTTTATGTGATTCATTCCTGCCTCATATGGCTCACTATATATGGAATCATATACATCAATCTTTTTCTGATTCAAGTCCAATACCCCCAAAAGAAAGTGTGTCACAACATTATCATCTTCTAAAGGAAGCCGACATGGAAAAAAGATTCTGTCAACCTCTGTCCGAGCAGCTCCACATCTACGACTATCCCTCTATATATAGGGTGTCATAAATAATTGATTATCACCAGCACACCAAAATTCATCAATAGCATCTTCACTGAAATCTTTATACATAAGCACCATATAGTTATCAAAAAGAATATCATAGTTGTGCAACGAAAAGGATGGTCGCGAGGGTGGTAGCATTCCTTCTTTCTTAGATAATATAGGGAAATGTCAATATGCTTCATAAAAATGCAAAAAATAAAACAAATACATCAGTCATAAAATAATTAAAAAATGATAAATTAAGAATAAAGAAAATAAATGCCTTGCGAATTATGTAACCTTATCATCAAGTACAAAGCTACTATTTGAAAGCTCAAGGAAGAACATTTTACTACTAATTTTTTAATGATACAATTTGTATGGATTCTTTCTCACACCATTATCTTCAGCATATATATCAGTTTGTCCCCTGAAAATTTTGAAAATATCAAATTTAGAAGTTAGTCCTGAACTTATCCTTTCAAGTTGAAAAATTAAGGACATGCAGTCCTTAAATTTGAATTACAGGTTCAAAAGCTAAGGTCTCTTGGTTCTGAAGTTTGAGTTTCAAGTTCAAAAGTTAAGGACACATGGTCCTGAACTTAGACTTACAAGTTTAAAAGTTCAGGACACTTTGTCCTTAACTTTGAGTTCAAAGTTCAAAACTTAAGGACTCTATATCCTTAACTTTGAGTATCAAGTTCAAAAGTTAAGCACAGGAGTCCTTAAGTTTGACTTGCAGGTTCAAAAGTAAGGACATGCAGTCCTTAACTTTGAATTACAAGTTCGAAAGTTAAGGACACATGGTCCTCAACTTTGACTTACAAGTTTAAAAGTTCAGGATACTTAGTCCTGAACTTTGATTTCCAAGTTGAAAAGTTAAGGACACTTGCTCCTTAACTTTGATTTTCAAATTCAAAAGTTAAGGACACTTGGTCCTAAACTTAGACTTACAATCACAGAAGTTAAGGACACTTAACTTTAGCAATTTCAATATCAATACTAAAATACATTATGGGACTTACTCTTTTTTGCGACCTCTCCTTTTCTCCTTGACCAACCACACAATTAATTTCTTAAATAATTTTGTGTCATCTATGGAATAATGAAAAATACACCTATGAGTATATGTTGATTTTATCCAGCCTAAACTCTTGGGAGTATTTTGATTGTCTGTCATCGATGTTCCTGTTTTTCTTTCCTAATCAAAAGGAGATTTCAACTACCAACTAAACGTTTTGATCCTTTTACCTCGACCAAGCTCTTCTTCAACATTTCCTTCAAACTCCATAGACAAACCCCCATCAATGTTCATTTGTGTACTTGGAGAAGTAGGAGTAAGAGTAAAAAATGACGGACCATTATGACCAATACTATCTCTTTTTTTTTCCTTGTATATTGGTTAAGAGCTTCATCATTATTTTCTTCTGTAGGTTTTTCATTATATATATATGTTTGCTGCAAGTCGTCAAATGAATAGACAAAATTTTAATTATGAATATAATATTTAGGATACAATCAATACCTGTCTTGCTCACATTGTCTTCTTGTATTTTTTCAACAGACAATTCAGCTAATATATTGCTTGCATCATTTTCTTTATCTTCCAACTATACATTTTCTTTATCTTGCAATTGTTCTCCATGTTCTTCAGTTGCAAGTTCACAAGATTCTGCAAAATATTTACAAGAGCTAACACAATTAGTACTTGTTACTAGTCTTTGATTAAAACAAACATGTATAAAATTAAAAAAACACTGTCTAACCATTTGCGATAGTCAATATCATCCCAATTAAATCATTATTTTCACTAGCATTTTCTTGGGTTCCAATATTGTCGGTAAAAGAGTGAGGTGTAGAGAGATCACATGTTCCATCTATGCATTTGGAAACAATCTCACTTCTGCTTGTTCCTTTGGTATTTTTTACGTCTTGAGATTGTACTCTACTTTTCTCTTGATACTCCACTCCAGCTTCTTCCTTTGCAGCTTCAAAAGATTCTATAACATTTGCAATTAATATTTATTCTAATAATTCACTAAAACTAACATTCAATATATAACGAAAATTTTATCTAACCTTGATTGGTACAAGTTTGAAATCCAAATTTCTCTTTATATGATAGAGGTGTAGACAGATCATATGTTCCTTCTAAGCATTTACATACAATCTCACTGACATTTGTTTCCAATGGACTTTCTAAATCCCCCTAAGATTGCAATCCATATTTACAATTTTTTTCCGTTACTCCTGTCTCTTTTGGATTTTTCTGGTCTTGACATTCTCCTACATCTTGAAATTCCACTCCATCAATAGATTCTACAAATATTTATAATCACAAAAAAAATTATATGTATTACGCTATTGAATATAAATTTCAGTGAAAAAAATTCAAAATCTATATCTAACCTTTCCCAATATCAAGTTGGTCCTAAACTTCAAGTTGTAAGTTCAAAAGTTAAGGACACTTGGTCCTAAACTTCAAGTTTTAAGTTCAAAAGTTAAGGACAGACAGTCCTTAACTTATAGTTTTAAGTTCAAAAGTTAAAGACACTTGGTCCTAAACTTCAAGTATTAAGTTCAAAATTTAAGGACATGCAATCCTTAACTTATAGTTTTAAGTTCAAAAGTTAAGGACACATAGTCCTGAACTTAGACTAACTGAAATTAATGATATTACCATGATTTCAGTCTCAATCTTTTTTCCTGATACAGCTATTTTTTGATTTATTCTAGTAACTTCAGCTTGCAGATCCTTCTTAAAACTCTCTGATAATCTCTGAATAAAAAAAATAAAAACAGAAAAGTCTCGTAAGAAAAAAATAATCAAATAAAAAACTAATGTTATTCAAAGGTAGAAAACCTACTTTAACAATTTCTTTAAGCATGGCTTCATCAAATTGTGTGGAAGAAAGTATTGAGCTTTGATCTTGAGAAATTGACTCTTCCGCACTAATAGGCTCTGTATCTTCTTGAACGGGAATAAATGGTGACACCTCGATCAACTTATACAACTATAATATAACAAAAAATAAACATAAGTTTTCAGAACGAAAACAAATAAACAAAAAAAAAATAGCTAGCAATTAAATTAACTTACATTTTCATTATGGAAGTATTTTTTATACAGAGAATCATACCGTGGAGACTTTATTTTCTAATAACATAACATCCGAGAATAACCAGATTCTTGGAAGTTCACAAATTATTTTTTCTGGAATATAGGAATTACTTCCATAATCCAAACATAAAAGGCAAAAAGAAAGCCAAGTATAGTGTAGCTATCCTTGTCTTTATCTTTGTCTTTCTATTTCTCATTCTCATTCTCATTCTCATTCTCATTCTCATTCTCATTCTCATTCTCATTCTCATTCTCATTCGGCTTCAAACAACTCTTTAATGATTTTAATAACGTTTCATAAGAAAGAGAGCCTCGGTTGAAAGAAGAGCAGGGTTCATAATCGTCTACAATTTTCATTATCTGCTCGGACACATTCATATTCTTCCGCTTGCCCATCAAAACAAATTCAACAAAATAAATTATTGCCAACTTCACAGCATCATCATTGCTGCCTACAAATGATGTAGTTGTATCATGTGGGTGACTAGTAATAAAATAAACAAATCACCCAACTCAACTCTAACCTTTCCGAGGAAATAGACTTTCGAAAGCCTATTCTCTTTTTCATGTAAACCTTTGGTGTCCGGTGAGGAATAACACTTCAAACCAGTAATTATATGAAATGTGTCATGTGTAAACTTAATTTCACGGTCAAAAACTTTGAATGTCATCGAACCAGGGTCATTATTTACAATTTCTGAAAGCAATACACAGTGAATAAGTTTACCACAGAACTTCACACTTTGTAATCGGAAAATTTTTTCGAAAATACCATCCCTCAACTTCTTCCACTGCCTGTTTGGCAAAAAACTTTTGATTGTTTCCTTATACTATAAATCTCCTTTCCAATAGATCATAAAATTACGCAAAACATCAAACTCGAACACACGATCTCCTTCCATTATCACACTACAAAGAAGGAAAAAGAAAATAAAGATTAGGACTTACAGTTAATTGGGGGGACTTCGTCCTTAACTTCAAGTTTCAAGTAAAAAAGTTAAGGAAAAGCAGTCCTTAACTTAAAGTTTCAAGTTGAAAAGTTAAGGACAATAGGTCTTGAACTTCAAATTTGGTGTTCAAAAGTTAAGGACACTTGGTCCTTAACTTCAAGTTTCAAGTTAAAAAGTTAAGGATAGGCAGTCCTTAACTTATAGTTTCATGTTGAAAAGTTAAGGACACTTGGTCCTGAACTTCAAATTTAAAGTTTAAAACTAAAGGACACATGGTCCTTAAATTTGAATTCCAAGTTCAAAAGTTAAGGACACTTAGTCCTGAACTTTGACTTACAAGTTCAAAAGTTAAGGACACTTGGTCCTTAACTTAGAGTTACAAATTAAAGAGGTAAGAATAAGTAGTCCTTAACTTATAGTTTCAAGTTCAAAAGTTAAGGATACTTGGTCCTTAACTTAGAGTTACAAGTTAAAAAGGTAAGAACAGGTAGTCTTTAACTTATAGTTTCAAGTTGAAAAGTTAAGGACACTTGGTCCTGAACTTCAAATTTCAAGTTCCAAAGTTAAGGACATTTGGTCCTTAACTTCAAGTTTCAAGTTCAAAAGTTAGGGACACTCAGTCCTTAACTTTAAGTTCCAAGTTCAAAAGTTAATGTCGTTTGGTCCTTATCTTTTATGAACATAATTAACCAAAAATTCATAAACATAGTGAGCTTATGAATTCCTACGATTATTTTTATGAAATATCCTTACATAATGAAATATATTGATTGAACCACAAACACATTTCACATTTCAATACCAAAAATTTCTGAATAACAACATCACAAAAATACGCTACTTCTCCGACACTGTATCAACTTATAATGATCATTTTTTAAATTTCACACATACTTGACACAACATTGATCGTGATTGCAGATATACAAAAACAAAAATGCATAAAAGAAAAAAAATTACCAGTTCGATCATTTGATGTTGAGAAGATGACAGAGAAGATGAAGAAGGAGAAAGATTAATCGCAGCTCGTTTGCATGCGAGAATAATACAGATGCTGAGAACACACGAAACTTGCCCTAAAATATTAGCTCTCAAATTTTCCCTCTTCTGAAAGAATAAAAACAAGGGTTTGGGAATATAAGAATTGAAGAATGGATAAAACTGTCTTTTTCTATTAGTAGTGGCTATTTTTGCTGAGCATTATAATTAGTGGATAAAAATTAAATACCCCCTTAATTAGTGGATACTACACACCATTTTTACTTCTCATTTAAACCTTACAAAGCTCCAAGATCGAATGGGCTTCATCCCTTTTTCTTCCAAAATTATTGGAACATAATTGGAAACTCTGTGATCAACCTTTGCAAAGATGCCTTCACTAGTGAAAAAATTCCAGAGGGTATTAATGATACCCTTCTATGCCTCATCCCAAAGATCCCCAATGCAAATAATTTTAAAAACTTTCGGCCAATTGGTCTTTGTAACACTGTTTACAAAATCATTGCTAAAGATTATTTCTAATCGATTAAAGCCTTTCCTAAACAACCTCATTAGCCCTTTTCAATCTAGTTTCATTAAAAATAGGAAAGCATGTGGCAATGCTATTATCATTCAAGAACTCTTGCTCAAAATGAATAATTATCGTGGGAAAATCATAATATGCTCTTAAAAATTGATCTAGCAAAGACTTTTGATTACCTTGAATGGTCCTTCAACTACAGAACCTTTAGATTCTTTAATTTCCCCCTAAATATTACGAATCTCATTATGAATTGTATTACCTTATATAGAATTGAAATCCTTGCGAACGACTATATAACTAACTATTTTGTTCCATATAGAGGTATCAGGTAAGGGGATCCTATGTCCCCATAACTGTTTATTCTATGTATGGAGATGTTATCCATTCTCATAAGCCATAATGTTGACATGAGACGCTGAGACACATAAGCATAGGAAATTATAAATACCAGTTATCGTATTTATTTTCGCTGATGACCTTACCTTAATTGCCAGAATCAATAATAAAACCATTCATAATATTAAGCATTGTCTTGACCTCTTTTGTTCTTTGTCTGGTCAATCCATCAATAGAGCCAAATCAAAAAAATTTGTGTCCAATGTAACGACCCGACTGATCGTAGTCCGAGCGAGATTAAGCCTAGTTGCTTCTTCAAGTTCCTTTAAAAAGGCCAAGTTTGACTTCGGTCAATATTTTGGGAAAACGGACCTGGAATCATGATTTGACAATTTCTTAGGGTCTGCAAGAAAATTTGGGACCTGGGCGTATGCCCGAAATCGAATTCTGAGGTCCCTAGCCCGAGTAATGAATTTTTATGTAAAATCGTTAAGTTTAAGTTTCAAAGAATTAAATAAACTAAGAAATTATTATTTTCATAGGTATCGGGTTCGGATTTCAACTCCAAAACTTGATACAAGTTTAAAATATCAGTTAAGACCCACCCGTAAAATTTGGTGTCAATCCGAGTAGTCTAAGGGCGTTTTGACCCGTTGAAGGGAAATTAAGAACTTGAAGTTCATTAAGTTGATTCAATTGGTTTTGGGGTTCGACTCCTTGATTTAGCGTTGTTTTGGGTGTTTTGAGGGTCCGACTAGGTCGAGGTTCGAGCGAAGTTGAAACTTAGAGAAAAACCAACTTTGCTGCTTCTATCATAACCGCTTCTGCGGCTCTTGGACCACAGAAGAGAGACCGCAGAAGCAGTCATTTGATCGCAAAAGCGGTGTGGGTCAGCTCAGGGAAAATAGCATATGCGATTTCTAGGCCGCAGAAGCGGTCCCGCATAGGCGGCTTCTGGACCGCAGAAGCGGTACTTCCAATCTGGGCCGAGACCGCAGAAGCGGCCCTTTTTCGCAGGAGCGGATTCCGCAGAAGCGAAAATTCGCCTGCTGAAGCGAAAATCACTGGGACAGTGGAGTTCATTAAATACGAACCCAACCCCATTTCCTTCATTTCTCATTATACATTTGGGAGATTTTGGTGATACCAAAGGGGGGGATTTCAACATAACATCACAAGGTAAGTAATCCCCACTCATTCTTAGTTTAAATACATGAATATTAGATAGATTTAGCACTAATAATTAAGTAAAATCAAAGGGGTTAGGGCTAGACCTAGGGTTTTCATGAAATTAAGATTTAACCACATATTTAGCTATGTAATGAATTAGAAATCACATATTAGTGATCCTTAGGTTATAGAGAATAACTTTCTTCAAAAAATCTCGGGATCCGGGCACATGGGCCCGGGGTTGGAATTTAGGAAATTTAAGGGAAAGGTTGGAAAATCACTTAAATAGTTAGAATTCAACCTTGTAAGCCCCTATTGACTAATCCCTATATTATTTAACTAGTTCGTGCGCTTTCGGCTTCGCTTTGCGGTTTCGGGCTTGTTCTTGATAGTTGGAAGTGTGCTTCGGAGCGAGGTGAGTCTCCTTTCTAACCTCGTGAGGGGGAATTGTCCCTTTAGGACAAATAAATGATAAATTGCGATTAAATGCGGGGGCTACGTACGTACTAGGTGACGAGAGTCCGTGCGTAGCTACTATGATATTAAATGTTTGGGTAGATTAGGACCGACATCATGCCTAATGTGAGATATTCATTATTTGAATTATCAAAATGATCTTTTATGATATGTTAAGAGACTAGAGAAGAACAAAAAGTGATCATACGAATATTGTTGAACCTTGTAAGGATTTCCTTGTGTATAAATGATGCTTTTGTGTTTATTCTTGTAATTTTAATTGATATTTGTGGATCGGGCTGATCGCCTCGGTAAAATAGATGCATCTATGGTACGGACCTCTCGACCCTCGGTAGTGCACAATTTATATTCTGTTGAAGCGGTCCGTCGACCTCGACATTATTGCGCATGATATATATATATATATATACATACATGTATGCTCGAGCTTAGACCTTTCATGATTTATTGCTAATTACTGTAAAAGAGTAAAAAATGATAAAGGAAAAATGTTATTAAGAGCATGATTATGACTTCCATGATAATTGTCGTATAAATGAACTATTTATGCTCTAAATTGTACATCATTATTGTAATATTGTCTTGACCTAGTGGTATCAAGTCGACCTTTCGTCTCTACCTCTTCGAGATTAGGCGAGATACTCACTGGGTACATATTGTTTATGTACTCATGATATGCTTTTGTACTTAAATGTACAGGTTCTGAGGCTGATTCATCTGGTTACCGATCGAGCACGCCCCATTGAGCTGCGGCAGAGACTTCTACGGTGAGCTGCTTCCCTTCCTACGCTGCTCAGCAGCCGAATGGAGTCTTCTTTTGTATTTTGCTATCTTTCTTTATTTCAGACAGTAGGATAGAGGTGTTTTGTATATTCTACTAGATGCCCGTACTTGTGACACCAGGTCTTGGCACACACTTTAGTAGACTAGTTTTGGGTTGTAATATTATGTCCCTATATGGATTAATGCATCGGGTTTCTAAAAACCCCTTTTGGGATGCTTATTCCCCTTCTTAAAAATAGTGATGTTGTTAAACTTAGAAATGTCTTCCGCACTTGGCTTGCCTGGCAAGGTTGTTGGGCGCCATCATGACCTGTTATGGAAATGGGTCGTGACATCCAAATATTGCCCAAAAAATGTTTGCAACAATATTTACAATGTCCTTAAATTGAATATTTGTCACTCCTTCCAAACCTAGAGCATCTGATGTTCAATTTGTTATTGGTAAGATGCTAACCAGACTAGCTGCATAGAAATCAAATTGCCTTGCTATGGCAGGGAGGTGCACTTTAGCGACTTCATGCCTAAATTCTCTCCCTAATCACATTATGCAATATTCCTTATTTCCCTCAAAGACCCTTAAAACCATAGATAAAATTCAGCATAACTTCTTATGGGGCACAAATTCTACCTCTAAACTCCACCTAATAAAATGGGACACTATCACCATGCAAAAAAAGAGAGGGTGGTTTAGGGAGTCATGTTGCTAGAAATAAAAATTTAGTTAACCTAGCCAATCTTGCATAGAGACTTCTAGCAAATGCCCACCCACCTTGGGTTAAGATTATCGACGAACTCCATGGTAATAGAAATAATAATAAAAAATGATCATTTATCTGGAATAGCATTATCCAGGGATGGGAGATTTGTAGTAAAGGGATTACTTGGATCCCCTGCAAGTTTTCTTCTCTAAATGCCTGGGACAATTGTTGGATCCACCAAACTCCTCCGTTACATCAATGTATCCATTGTCCTCTAGGTCAGAATGAAAATTTACTCTCTATAAGAACTTATGGATTAACCACCAGTGTGACTTGTCTAAATATCAATATAAATCCAAGCTCCTTTATTAAACAAGATTAAAGCTACCATTCCTAACAACTATAATTGTGACATTCTGATATGATCACTAACCACAAATGAACTTTTTTCTAGTAAGGCTTGCTATATCTGCTAGTCACCCACCCCTGCATAACTCAAGATTTTAGTTGGGTTTGGGACCTAAAATGACCAAACAAAATAAAATTCCTCTTATGGAAATGCCTCCACAACAAACTATTAACTAGAACCTATTTAAACCACATTGGAATCAACATTGATCCTAACTGCTCCTTTTGCAAGCATGATAAGGAAAGTATTACCCACATCGTTATGCATTGCTCAGTAGTCAAGGACTTCTGGCTTCAGTTAGGCATCAATATGAGTGGTTACAACTCGACAAACTATTGTTTGATCAATATTCGTGACCTAAAATGTTCTCTAGGAAAGAGCCATATAGATTGGCATGATATGTTTCCCTTTGCAATATGATGCATTTGGACAAACATGAATAACAACCTCTATAATAACACTACGAACAAAGCCTACATATATTATTCTTACAGGTTAGCGGATGAATACAAATTTCTTACTGAAAAGGAATCCATGCATCAAGTAAACATCCCTATTTCTATAAAATGGATCAAACCTACTGCTAACCATATTAAGCTTAATATAGTTGGCTCATTCAATGATAAAACATCCACATATAACTTTTGTGGTTTATTTAGAGATAGCAATGACATATAGGTGTTGGGGTTCCAAGGTTTTTCATATGGTCTATCTCCCCTGCATGCAGAACTTATGGCATTAAAGAAAGGCCTACAACTAGAAAAGTAACATGGTTTTACTAACATTGAGGTGTAGACAGACTCCACAGACGTCATTATATGTCTACAACATCGTTACACGCTGCTTAACAATATTATTCATGATTGTAGGTTATTGATGCACCAAGTGAAAGTTCAAACACTGGAGCATAACTTCAGAGAGCCCAACAAACCAGCACAAAAGCTGGCTAAAGATGCTCTTCGTGTGAACATGGCAGGGATCTCGAAACTATGCACTATCCACCACATTTTGTAACTGCCATATTAGCAACTGATTATGAAGCTGCTACCTATCTAGTTAGGAATATTAGGAATGATGGCACTAAGCTTGCATCCCTTGGAAACGAAAATGTCCTTCGTGACTTTTCATTATTATGTAATAGCCAAGTAGGTAACGCCCTGCTGCGCGACTTTAACAATGTAACTACAGCCTTATGATTATTAATATAATATAATAGATCCCTGCTTATAAAAAAAATCACTATCGATGGCAACAATTGGATATTTCAAATTTCATGATTTGTACCTTTTATATTATCTTTAAATCATAAGGCTACAACTACATTGTATTTGGTAGTAATAGCCAGTGGTCTTCATTTCTGTGTTTTGTTACACTTGAATATTGTGTAACTTTGACCCGATTTGGGTCATTTTATTTATTTATATAAAACTACTAGGTGAACAACCTAGTAGTCTATTTGCAAAAAAAAAAAAAATACAGCAAGAAACCGTGAGAAAATACATTGCATAGAACTTTTGAATAATATATACTCACTCCATAGTAGATACAAGTTCAATATCTTCTTCCTGGTTTTCAATCCGTCTAAGATGCCTTCAATGGCAGTATAGTAGCATCAAACTTCCGCTTTCGTCCCATCATCATCCACATACATATTAATCAATCAAATCGAACTCACCATGGTCTTCCTTCGATCCATTCGATAAAACTGAAGTTTCAATTTCGTTTCCTTCTTTACCATGGAGTTTTTTTTGGGTATTTGAGAAAGGAGGGTTTAGCTTTTACTGTTGTATTTTTTTGGGAATTTTACCACTTTGGGTGGTTATGATTTCTTTCAAACTCCATTNCCTTACTAAATAATTATTTCAACAGTTTATAGCATCAATAAAGAATATCAAATTTAATAAGAACAATAGCAGAATAGTCAATAATAGCCTATACCCAAGATTTGGTGTCACAGTACTCACGAACTACTAAGAATATACTAAATACAATGGTCCGAAAGAAATATATAAGTTGTCCGTCTCGAAAACAATGAGGCAACCGTCTAAAAGAGAACATAAAGAAGAGACGCCGGCCCTGCGGACGCCTGTAAGGCTACCTCAGTCTCGTGAAAATGAAAACCTGCTCCCGCACTACTACTGCTGCTCCTCAAAACCTGAACCTGTGCAAAAATGCATAGAAGTATATCATCAGCACAACTGATCCCATGTGTTGGTCAGTGTCTAGCCTAACCCCAAGCAAAGTAGTTACGAGGCTAGACTGGACACCACATAAACCTGTGCAGTTATAAATATATAGCGACATATCGAATACAAGGCAATTA
>MDKF010458878.1:0-19462 GCA_026770625.1 Nicotiana glauca | reverse complement strand
CGAAACCCCTTCAATTCCCGTCCAAAAGCTCTCAAGAATGACCAAAAATGGTGGAAAGATGGGTTGATTTTGCGACTGAAATATTTTTAACATTCTGTCCGGGTACTGTAGCTAACACTATTCGATCGCATTAGAGCATTGCGATCGCATAGAACAAAAATTCCGGCTCAAAATTTAACCCTATGCAATCGCATAAGCCTCCTGCGATCGCATAGAACAAATTTTCAGTGTCTCAAATTACTCTATGCGATCGTAACACTCCCTATGCGATCGCATAGCACAACCAAACAGCCCCCATAATTCCTTCTATGCGATCGCATGAAACCCTCTGCGATCGCATAGAACAGAAGTTCTCTGCAATTTTTCTGCTGTATTTTTCAACTCAAAAATTCCCATTAACCATCCGAAATCACCCCGAGGCCCCCGGGACCTCAACCAAAAGCACCAACACATTCTATAACCCTATTCAAACTTGTTCCAATCATCAAAACACATCAAACAACGCTAAAACCATTAAAACACATCGGATTCAAGCCTAAATTTATCAACTTCTTCCAAAACTGGCATTCGATCCAAAACCCAACCAAACGACGTCTGAATGACCTGAAAATTTGCAAACAAGTCCAAAATCACCTAAGGAAACTACTGCAACTCTCGGAATTCCATTCCAATTCCCGGATCAAAATATCACCTATCAACTAGAATTCGCCAAAATTTTAACTTCGCCAAAATAGGCTAATTTCTCCACCGGACCTCCCAAATTACTTCTGATTGTGCTCCTAAACCTTAAATCATCACCCGGAGCTAACCGAATCATCAAAATTCAATTCCGAGCCCTCTAACTCACAAGTCAACATCCAGTTGACTTTTCCAATTTAAATCTTCTTAAAAGAGACTACGTGTCTCATTTCTTAATAAAAATTACTCCAATTAAATTCTAACACCCCAGTACCGATAATGAAACATAAAGTGATACAATAAGGGGGAAACGAGGCGGTAATACCTAAGACGATGGGTCGGGTCGTCACAAATTTATTATTCTGGTTTGTAATAAGTTGTAATAAACATCTGGGGCTGGCTAGTGAAAAGGGGTGGGTAACTATGCATGCAAGGGTAGAAATCATGCCTATAGGGTGTTTTAACTTCTGCATATTCAAACTTCACCTAGAAATCATGCCTATAGGGTGTTTTAACTTCTGCATATTCCAACTTCACCAAGAAATCATGGCTATAGGGTGTTTTAACTTCTGCATATTCAAACTTTACCTAGAAATCATGCCTATAGGGTGTTATAACTTCTGCATATTCAAACTTCACCTAGAAACCATGCTTATATGAATGTTTTAATAATTCAAACTGCATTTAGACACCATGTCTATAAGGTTCAAAATAATTTTCTGCATTTAGATACCATGTCTATAAGGTTTAAAACAAGTTTCTGCAATTAGACATCATGTATATAAGGTTTATGCAATTAGATACCACGTCTAAAATCAGTAATGCATAGAAATCATGCCTATAGGGATCCTCGAGCAATTCCGATTCGTTTTCATTCACAGTCAATGTTGGATATAAAATCAGTAATAGTAGATGCTATCACCTGTAGAACCTGTAACCAATTTATTTAATTTTTGTACGTTCTGCATCTCTTTTAATAATCTAAGTCCCTCACTTAACAAGTTTAACAAGTATGCATATAGGACTTCAAACAATTCATTTCGAGCCTTACTATCTCATCACCTTCTAAGTTTAGTAGATATCATGCCTATAGGTCCCCGTCTAAACACTTAGGCAAGCCTTAGAGTAATAACTGTAAACTGAATCTGTTTCTATTAATCATTACAACCAGCAGGCAGGCCTGATTCGAACTTCTTATCTGAGTTATGTAATAAACCAATCTGCCTCAATATTTAAACTCCCTCGTCTTTGTTATGTTTAATCAAACCTAAAAAGTATGTGCAAGTCATGCTAATTATACGCTTTCTTTGTTTAAGGAGGTATATATGAGCCTTTGTTTGCTTATATGCTTTCCCCCAAATATGCAATATGTGTTTTATATGTCGCCTTAGAGTTTTTGCCTTTGAAACTTCAAATAAGCCTAATATCCCTCCATTTTAGGATTAATAGTCTAAATGCCTCCGAGATTGATAGGAGTGGGACGGGTAATAGCATGCAATAAGTGATCGAGACCAATCCGTGCTTTAAATACCTTAACGGGTAGGGAAGGGTAGATATGAATATGATGACCAGGCGATAATGTCACGTATAGCCCCTCATTGAGGAGTGATTACCAGACATTGTGTGGGATGATCCATATTTTTAATAAACCTAGGACCCCCTTCCTTTGTTCTTCATTTCTTTTCTTTCAGCATTTTAACACCTTATTTAAAAAAGACGGCTTTTCTAATTGTTCTTTCAAACTTGTGTACTTTCAAACTATTATGTGTTGAAACCCCCTCTTATTTGAGCCTTATATGCCTATATGCTAATTGCACCTCAATTCACAATAATTGTCTAGCGGGGAACCACATTAGTGGATTCTGAAGGGTGCCTAACACCTTCCCTTTATAATAATTTCAAGCACTTATCCTATCTCTGGTTATTCAAATCAAACTCTTTTTGTGTCCTAATGCACCCTAGTCATTAGGTGGCGACTCTTCAAATGCAAACCCAGTTCCCAAAAGGAATGAGTTGTCCCTCCAAATGTCATAAACCCGATTTCGCGAGAAAAAGGGGCGCGACATGTAGTACTGGCTTTGGTTATTTTTATTTGTTTAAGTTTTTCGCTTGTTCTGTTTATCGTTAATATTCAATGTTGATTACCTGTTAATCTAAGTTGTTAAAAAGGGCTACAATGAAAGAGTTAGTGATTTCTATATTTCGCGGCTTGCCTAGCTTCTACAAGTAGGCGCCATCACGACTCTCGAGGATGGAAAATCCGAGTCGTGTCAGCCAGTTCTGCATCTGTGACTATCTGGGCACTTCTGCTGGCCCGCACCTACGGTTCCCTAGCCACAGGTGCGGTTATGACAGCAATGGGACATCTTCAGCTACCAAAACCAAACTCAAATCTTCCGTCAACCATCCAAAATCACCCTGAGGCCCCTCAGGACCTCAACCAAAAGCACGAACAAGTAATATACCACTATCTAAGCTTATACCATTCCTTAAAACACCTAAAACAATATCAAAACATCGAATTAACCATGGATTCAAGCCTAAGAACTCCAAACTCTCAATTTACGCTTTCGATCAAAAAGTCTATCAAACCTCGTCCGAATGACCTGAAATTTTGCACGCACGTCACATCCAACACTGCGGAGCTACTCCAACTTCCAGAATTCTATTGCGACCCTTAAATCAAAATCTTACTATCAAACCGGAAACTTAAAAAATTAAACTTTTGGCATTTCAAGCCTAAATTAGCTACGGACTTCCAAAATACAATTTGAACCCACTGCTAAATCCAAAATCACCCAACGAAGCTAACGGAACCAACAGAATTCTATTCCAAGGTCGTCTTCATGGTGTTCCGACTACGGTCCAAATTCTAAAACTTAAGCTCAAAATTTAGGGACTAAGTATCCCAAAACTCTCCGAAACTCTAAATAAATCTTCCCGGCAACTCACAATAGCAGAAACAAATATTGGGAATGCAGTTAATAGGGGATCGGAGTGTAAATTCTTAAAATGACCGATCGAGTCGTTACATTACTTATGTTGGCAGAAGGTACCAGATTCACTGTTATAATAATAATTTTTTTTTAAAAAGGATTAACTTAACTACCTTGGGGAATTGATAATGTGTTCTCTTTCTCCCTGTTAGTGAAGTTTTCAAAGTGTTGTTAGTTGCAGAAGAAGATAATTTGGGAGGTAAAACAATAGATTTTAGCGAATAATATTACCCTATGTTTACCAAATCTCTTAGATATAAATTTGTCTCATGATAGCATGCGCTAGTTCCCATAGTTCTCTTCACAAGTCATAGCAAAATAAGAAGAAATCTACCTGCAAGTAAAAAAAAATTTGAAGCTTGAATGTAACCCCAACCCTACGAAACAGAAGCAAATATCCCTCCTAAACTGACTGACATCAAGTTGGTTTGTCAATCTATGAATGAAGGAGAAGAAGGTAAACGGTCCTATAGGGACATGGTTACAGCTACAAATAATATGACCTTCTCCCCAGGAAGAAATCAATGCAACATCGAGTTGCCCGAAACATGTTCAGAGGAAGTGATCCCAATATCCAATTTATTATAGCCTTCAAACCAAGGATTTAAATGGATTAACTTAACGGAAGAAAATAAAATCAGAATTTATGAGCCTTGGAAATTTTCGATCATTGTGAAACTCTTCGGAAAATGTATGCTACACCAATATTTGAAAAGAAAAATACAGGAACTATGGAAACCAACGGAAACCTTCTCCTTAATTGATCTAGGGGAGGATTTCTTTATCATAAAGTTTACAAAAAAGGAGAACATGGAAAGGGCACTCCACCAAGGTCCATCATTAAATGGAAACCTAATTTTGTAGCCTCCAAGGAGAAACTAACCTCCTCATCTGTATGGATTAGGTTTCCACAATTGCCAATCTATTTCTATGATGGAAAGATTTTACAAAAGATTGAAAACTCCATCGGACGACTATTAAAAATATATGTTTGCACATCAACTACAGTTAGGGGTCGTTATGCATGATTATGCGTAGAAATACCACTAAATACCCCAGTTGAATCCTTCATCTTCATAGGCAATCACAAACAAGCCATCCATTATGAGGGAGAAGGCCTATTATGTATCAAATGTGGAAGGTTGGGGCACCCATACCACCAATGCACCTTTCAATCGGAGGATTCACAACAACATCACAAAATTGCACCTACGAAGCAATGTGAGTCAGAGACAAGTCAACAAGGCGAATGGCAAATGGTTTCTTTCAACAAAATTAGAAGTAAAAAACCATCGATGAATACACATCCGGTAAGCAAATCTACTCCTAAGGATAAGGCCCAAGGACCAGGTATCTTCTTAAAACTCTTTAATGCAAATATTGGTAAGTATATTGATACACAAACTCTTCAATACAAAACTAAGGATTCCCAGAAAAATTCTAATACTAGCAAAGATTCTGGGAAGAGTCCCATCTTGACTCAAAACCACTTTTCCTTAGGACAAGCACATGATTTTGGATAATAATAATCTAAAAGAAAAAAAATATCACTATAATTCTGCATGCACAAAGCCACTTGGACACTCTCTCAACTGACGTGGCAATGCATGATACTAACGTGCCAACCCTCCACACTAATCACAACTTAGGCATGCAAATAGATAACTCTAAAGTTATCTTTAATCCTAATCACCCTACTAAATATACTAGACCCTCCCTTCTCTGCAGTAATACTCAATCTCCTACCCCTTTGCTTACCGATCAAATTAACCAAAATCTTTCCATAGATTTTGCAGTGCAAGATCAACCAAAGCATGAAAAACACTTGGCTGCTGAAAATCAAATGAATGGCCAACTAGCAAAACAAAAAATCCAATCCACGGATACTAAATCAAACAATATCACTCCTTTAAAATCTGAAAGAACCCCAACGGACTCTATGCAAATTACCTTCCAAATCATTACCCCTGCCACCAATCCGGTTACGCCTAGGGATAGTCTACCCCCCACGCCAACTGATACAAACTCTAACAATAATCACTCTAAATACAATGCCAGAATCCCAGCCTCCATGAGAAGGAGAACAAGACTAATTCAAATCTTGAGAAATTTGAGCAACCCTGTAATGGAAACCAGCAACAACCAGCCAATACAGCCTCAAATAATCTATGTCCAACCCCCCCAGCCCCAGGACTACCAACCTCTTTCATGGATGGAAATGGGTTTGATGGGCCATGCGATATCATTCAACATTCAAGTGAATAGGCAAGACGCGCTAGTAATCCTCCACAACAACCAATACCTTGCCCAACTAATCTCGGAGGGAATGGGTCTAACAATTAGCAACTACTTGAACCAAATGTGGCTCAACAATATCCTCCATCCTCTTGATCCCTCATTGGCTCCCAACTTAGTTCAAACAATGATCAACCAGTGAAACATGCCTCCACATTTCAACCCTCTTAAACCATAACAACTCCTCCTAGACATCCTTTTCTTTCCTTCAGAGATGCTAACTCATCTCAATCCAATCTTCATGCCATGGGAGACCCCCAGCCCCAGGAGCAACCTATCAACCTTGATAATCCTCAGAATCCCCCCAACCTCACCATGCAGTACCAGATCCGAGCCATGCAGAGGCAGTAATGGAAGAAGAACAAGATGAGCCTCTCAATCCAGTCTTAGAGTGAGTCCTAGAATTCAAAAACTTAGACGGAGTAAAAGTGTTTCTATTCAGGGAGATGCAGGAGAAGAGGCATGTTCTCAACTTCCCCTTAGCACTCTACAAGTGCTCAATGGACATAAGGCCACCCCAAGACCCTACAGTGGGGAACAGGGCCATGATCCTAGTGTTTGTACTAAGGAGGAACCCTATATTTCCAGGGGGTGAGGGAGAATGGGGAGGCAGTGAACCATCAACCAATCTATCCAATAAATCATCCAACTAAAATTATTATATGGAATATAAGGGGAGGAAACAATGACAACTTTCGTAGGAATTTTAGAGAAATGTTGGATACCCATCGTCCCTACATGGTTGCTTTACTTGAAACTAGGTTGGTAAATCATAAGAACTGGCTAGATGATTTTGGTTTCTCTGAACTCATAGAAGTTCCAGTTGAAGGGAAATCAGGAGGGATAGTTGTTATGTGAAAGCATGAGGTGGATTCTGTTCAAAATTTCACTCGTAGAAACCAAGAAATCCATGCCACCATTGAGGTACTCCCCATTTGCAGTTCTTGGTTATTTTCCTCCATTTATGCTAATACAAATTATAAATGTAGGAATATTCTCTGGGATAATATTGAAAATATTGCTAAGTTCTACAAAGGCCCTTGGTTAATAGGGGGACTTCAATGACATAACTAGCTCAAATGAGAAATTCGGGGGGAGGCCTTTAAACTCTAATAGGGCAGATTTCCTTCTTTCAAAATTAGATAAGTGCAATGTTAAAGACCCACATTTTAAAGGTTGTAAGTATACATGGTCGAATAATAGACATAGGAATAAATGTTTGATCATGGAAAGGCTTGATAAGGCTCTAGGAAATGATTTATGGTGTGACCTCTTCCCAAATCACTCCATTTTTCATTTATCAAAGACTCACTCTGATCATTCCCCTACACTCGTTGAGTTGATCCCAAAAAATGAGGTCACCATAGCCAACCTTTTAGGCTGGAAACTTTCTGGTGCAAACATCCAGATTTTGTCAATGTTGTGCAAAAAAATGGACTAATTCAGATTATCTTGCTGCTAGTAATTCCTTCATCCAAAATGTTAAAATCTGGAAGCACAAAACTTTTGGTGATATAATGGGGATAAAAAGGAAAATACTCGCAAGACTTCAAGGTATTCAAAACTCTAGGAGTTATACAAGTAGCATCTTCCTTCAAAACCTAGAACAAAGTCTTAAAAGAGATTATAATAACCTACTTAGGATTGAGGAGGATTATCGGAAGCTAAGATCTAGAGTCATGTGGCTTAACGACGGGGATGCGAATATGAAATTTTTTCACATCTCTGCCATAAATAGATGCAAAAGAAATAAAATTATCTTTTTTAAGGATGAGTCGGGTAACTGGATAAATGACGATGCCTCTTTATCCTCACATGTCGTTAACTATTTTACAAATATTTTCACCACCCCTCAATTTAGCTCCAATTGGAAAGAACCTAATAATATTCCCCTTGTTAATTCACAACTTATCTTACTTCACTGGATGCACCATTACTTGATGTGGAGATTAAAAAAGCTATATTTTCCTTTAAGCCCTTTAAAGCTCCGAGGCCGGATGGACTTCATCCTTTTTTGTACCAAAAATATTGGAAAATTTTGGGGCACACAGTAACAAAAATTTGTCATGAGATCTTCAATACACAAAAATTACCTAGTGAAATTAACAAAACCTTCCTTTGTTTAATTCCGAAAATTCCAAATGCTAATAACATTAAAAAATTTCGTCCTATTGGACTTTGTAATACGATCTATAAAGTCATTACTAAGATATTAGTTAATCGTATGAAACCTTTTGTTGAAAAAATCATTAGCCCCTTTTAAGCTAGTTTTATGCAAAATAGGAGAGCATCGGATAATGCCCTAATCATCCAAGAACTAGTCTCCAACCATAGGAAATTACAAGGAAATGAAGGTCACATGTTGGTCAAGATAGACTTAGAAAAAGCTTTTGATCAGATTTAATGATCTTTCATTTATCGTGCCCTCGAATTCTTTAACTTCACCCCAAAATTCACTACAATTCTTATGAATTGCATCACAACCAGCTCTATAGCGGTGTTAGTCAATGGCTCCATCACCTCCTTTTTATAACCAAGTAGGGGTTTACGTCAGGGAGACCCTTTATCTCCCTACATCTTCATTCTTAGCCTAGAATTGTTAACTAGATACATTGAATATCAGGTTCACATCTGTAATTGGGATACTATCACTATTGGTAGGAAAAGCCCTAGTTTCTCCCATTTATTTTTTGCGGATGATTTAACCTTCATGACAAAAGCTAACACTAAATCCTGCCGAACTATTAAATCAACTTTTGAATTGTTTTGCTCCCTTTCCAGGCAAAGTGTAAATCACTCGAAGTCCAAAGTTCTTTTCTCCAAAAATTGTAGGCCTGACATTACCAAAGACACTAATATGTTGGGCATCAAAAATAGTGACCACTTTGGCACCTACCTAAGTTTTCCTATACTTATAGAAACCCCAGACCAGCTGACTACCTTTTCATAATTGAAAAAATGAGGTCCAGACTTGCATCCTGGAAAATGAGATTCATGAACATAGCAGGTCGCACTACGCTAGCTAAGGCTTGTCTCAATTCTATTCCGAATTATTACATGCAATATACACCTCTACCAAAAAAAAACTCAAAAATATATTGACAAAATTTAGAGGGTTTTTATATGGGGCACTAATGATGATAAAAAAGGATTCATCTAATCAAATGGTCCCATGTTTGCATACCCCAAGAAGTAGGGGGATTGGGCATTCAAAGTGACAAAAATAAAAACCTTGTTAATTTAGCTAGTCTTTCTTGGAGACTCATCAACCATCCTACTACTCCCTGGGCCAAGCTAATCATCACTAGATATAATGGGCAGTGTCCTTTACGACTAACCTTTTTCATCTGGAAAGCCATATTGAAAGGTTTGGAAATTTGTAGTAAAGGGATTAGATGGTCTCCTCATTTAAATTCGAGTTTAAATATTTGGATCAATAATTGGATACCTAATTGTGACAATCTCAGCAGTAGAACTGAGGGCCCACTTAGGCCGGAAACTTTCAACATTAAATTAAAAGACCTCTTCTGTAATAACAAATGGGACCTAGCAAAGCTTACTTTAGATATCCCAAAAGAAATTGAATACAATATTTATAATACAAAAATTCGTATGAAAGGTCCCTCGGCTGATATTGCCATTTGGTCCCTGAACCAGAAAGGCATCTTACTAGCAAAAATTGTTATAAACTTATAGAAAATTTGGAGGAAAAAGATCACACAAATTATGATTGGGTATGGTCTCTACATTGTCCAAACAAAATTAAATTTTTATTATGGTAATGTATGCATAACAGACTCCCACGTAGAAGTTACCTTTCCCATATTGGCATTAACATTGATAAAATTTGCTCTATATGCAACAGAGGGGAAGTAGAAACCATAGAGCACATCTTCCTTACATGCTCCATTAGTCAAGCTCTTTGGAATGAAATAGGAGGACTTTCTCTTCACAACCCCTCTAAAGGGCATTGGCTAACCCAATTAAAAACACACAGAGCACGTGATTTTTACCCTATATATGAACTATTCCCAAAAATTCAAACAAAATTATTTTCTTTATTCTTTTACAATTTTTGTGAATTTTTTGTGTCATTTTTTATAATTGTTGCATTTTATTTGTGCATGATAATTCATAAGAAAATACAAAAAATATGCATTTGTATTTAGGGATTTAATTTCACATTTTTAGTATTAATTAGTATTAATTTATTTTAGAACAAAATAGGAAGAAAATGACAAAAATAGTTCACTCTAGCATTTTTATTGTTTTAATTGTGAAATTATCGCAAAATAGTTTTTAAAGTAATTGTAGGCATTAATTAGTTTAGTTTAATTATTATTTTAATTTTTTGCACCTTGATAAAATCAGAAAAAAATATAAAAATACAAAATAAAAACAAAATAAAGAAAAGAAAACAAAGATAAAAAGAATTAAAGGGTTTTTGATTTTGGGCCATGCACATAAGGACTCCAAAAATCGGACCAAAAATCACCCCATGCCCAGGCCCAATCTAGTCTCTAACCCGGCCTGCCCCAATGGAATCAAAACGACGTCGTTTTGGCGTCGAGCAATCACGGCCATTCATACCCTTTGATCAACGGTCCAGAACTCTTGAGTCTAATTACATAAAAGTGTAATAAATCAATTCAAATTTTAGAGACAGAATATCGTCTTCCTCGTACCAAACTCACCCCATCGTCTTTCGTCGTCCGCAGCCGGGCGGAAATCGCCTCCGCCTGCGGCGATGCACCGATGGAATCCAAATTTTCACACCATACCCCTCTTCTCGTCCCCTTTCCAAATCCAAACCCCTCTCTCTCCAAATCCTACCCAATCATTTCGAATATGCAAAAACCTAGTCGACGGAACCCTACCGCCGGCGAACGACACCATCTCCAAACCACCCCAAATTAACATCCTTTGTTCCCCTTCTCATCCTCTTCTCAAATCCGTCAGTAGTTTCCCTCGAATCTTCCCCCATCTTGTCGAATAATCAATTGAAAATTCCGGCCAAAACACAAGTTATACCAAACGACTCCAAATTAACACCCTGCCACCACCTGAGCCTCCTCTACCTAATCCCCAGACCCATTTGTGTCAAATATGCCTAGTTTCGTTCAAATATTCGTTTAAATCTTCTGACCAAACAACCCTAATTCAAATCTTTGTGATTTCGGATAGTAAAATCCCTAATCATGTGTTTTCTTTTGAAAACACACGATTAGGGATGTTACGCGTCAGGAATCTTTGGAAGATTCAAGCATTAATGGCTGGCCGGATTTTTCTGTTCATAAGTAAGTCATTCTTTTTTTCTTTTTTTTAGTATTCGATTTAGTTTGTCATGTTAAGCATGGTTCTAATTTCTGAATGTTTAATTAGTAATTTGTTTGTGATATAATTTGTCGACTAGATGTTAGTGATACATGTTTCTATTAGTTCTTAGTTTTAATTTTCTTTCTTGTTTGTTTAGCCTGTTTTGTTTTGTTTAGTTTAGTTAGTCAACCATTAGTATAATTGATTAGGTGTTAACTCAGTTTTGATTAGTTAAATGATTATTTTCAGTCAAATTTTTTGTTCGAAAATTATTTCTGTTTGGTCTTCCCGTCACTTTAATTCTGTGATCAATTAGGTAAATCAATTATAAGATTTAATTAGCTTAATTAGTGGTTCAGTGTAGTGGATGCTGTATTAGAGTCTTTAGGATTTGGTTTGGATATAGCTGAGTAGATAATTTGATAATTAACTTTGGTTAAATGCTAGCTAGGGTGAAGGAATTGGGATCAGTTAACCTTAGCCTATAAATTTCAGACTATTGGAAGGGCATTTTAGGCATATAAAAGGGTAGTTTCTTTAGGAATAGTAATTTCAAAGTAGGGGTAAGGGTAGTATAGGTATTTTGTGGGTAGAAGAGCATCCTAGGGCCTTCTAGAATGGTACTTTAGTGTAGGTTAAAAGGGTAGTTTCTTTAGGAATAGTAATTTCAAAGTAGGGGTAAGGGTAGTATAGGTATTTTGTGGGTAGAAGAGCATCCTAGGGCCTTCTAGAATGGTACTTTAGTGTAGGTTAAAAGGGTAGTTTCTTTAGGAATAGAAATTTCAAAGTAGGGGTAAGGGTAGTATAGGTATTTTGTGGGTAGAAGAGCATCCTAGGGCCTTCTAGAATGGTACTTTAGTGTAGGTTTCAGCAAATTAAAGGCATTTACTTGAGTAACAAGTTAGAAATACAGGGACCAAACTGAAAATAATAAGGGACTAAAAATAAAAGCCAAAATCTGATTTACCACCCTTAGGTTTGCCTATAAATAGTGAGCTATTTGCCTTTGGGAAAGATTCAGTTTTCAGCCATATAATTGCCCCTAAATTCCCTTTAGGTTTTCAGATCTAAGGTGGAAATTCAAATTTTAAAAAATCAAAAAGAAAATCAGAAAAAATAGAAAACCAAAATCACTGTTCCATTGCTTTTCTCCTTAGGTTATTTTACAATTCTAGCTTAGTTCAATTCTCATATCCTTTTAACAAAAACCAAAAAAAAATAATATATCTCGAACTATGCTGTCTTGTTCTGTACTCGAAGTTTGCGATCACTGGAATCATCTGAACATTAGTAGTGAGTTATCCGAGTTGGATTTGTTTTGTTTAAGTTGGCCGTGAATGCTGGATTTGTTTCTGAGCATTTTGGTACTGCTTGGGGTGATTTTGCGATCCTATTTGGGTTTTAAAACAATCCTGAGACTTGAGTTGGGTTTTCTCTACTGCTGGAATCTTTTGTCACTGATCCTGCTTGATTTAAAGTGTTACTGGGCTATTCATTCCGTTTTTCTAGGTTCTTGAGTACTACTTTGTTGCTGCTCGCTATTGTTTGAACTGATCTCTTCTCTTCCTCTTTTATTCAATTCCAGGTACACATTCTGATCCTATGTGATGAAGCTGTAAAGTGAAGCATTAGAATGAAGTGTTTGTTCATGTGGATTCATGTAGTTTAATCAGTAATACAGTTAATTTCGTTTGCTAGAACTTTTATGAATGAGAACTGATGTTGGACTATTAATTGACAGTGTTTTGAGTTAAGGTGGACTGTTTTGACTGCTATTTTGCATTTGACTCTTCATTAGCTTAAGAACTTTGTCTCTGATAATTATTCAAGTCGCCTGTTTAGCATAGAGTCCTCAAAATGTCGTGATATGAGTTAGAAATCAATCATTAGTTTCAACTAGTTTAAGCTTTCATTCTATGCAGTTTTGGATTTGTGATGGTTTCATGAGGTATATAGTTATTTGGTAACAGGTTCAATCACCTGTGTAAATGCAAGGCAATTAAGGTGCATTGTATTATCAAATCATGGTTTAAAAGCACGTTGTAGTCGTTTCCTAATGCTCCAGTGTGGTTAAAATTAGTTCTAAGTCATATAGTATGTGATTAATTGTTGGTAAACATTTTTAAGTAATCCACTAGTGATAATTGAAGTAGTGATCAGTGTCTTTGAAATTCGTCTCCTGGTATTTGTGGCTTGGCATTCTGTTGCACATTCCTTGGGATTGATAGTTTGGGCCATATTGGCCAGTTGAAGGCCCAGACCATGGCCTGTTGATTTAATTGGTGAAGAATTCAGGTCGCATAGACTGAGACTTGGGCTCAGTCATAGTGTTAACAGCCCAAACCTGGGCACATGCAAGCCGTGTGAGTGTAGACTGTCAGTTGGAAATTTGGAGTGCTTCCACCCAGACTCGATGTGTGTGACTCGCATAGCCGAAGGAAAAATGGGGATTGGGCTCTTTATGCAAACCCAATTCCATAGCCAATAATTCGGGCTTGGTTCAAAGAATTCAATTTAAGCTTTAAGCATAATAAGTTTTGGTTTTGAGTTAAGTAGCGGGTCCAAGCTAAAAGGTCCGTCCTTTTGTTTGGGCCCGAACTTGAACTTGAAACTCGAATTCTATTATTAATTAATTAGGATTTTCTTTTATTTTAGAGACAAATAAATAGAAAGCGTAGTCACTTTAGGATTGAACTTTAAATAAAAAGTTGAGACGAGCCTCGCCGAATAAAATGTACAAATTGCGGGGCCCTCATTAATTACTTAATAAAAATACTTTGAAATTCGGGACAGGCCGTTTTGCAAATTTCACGGCCTTCCCAAAAGATAACAATACGTTAGTCATTTAGATGCAATTTTAATAAATTTACATTCCTAAATTTGGGTGTGCATTTTATGCTACCCAAATCCAAATAGGAAAACGTTGAATAAAAATGTGTCGAGGATCCGGGTGCATTTCATGTGACGTGATCCAAAAACACATTTTTAAACGACGTTCACTTTCGTAAAAATAATTAAAAAGCAGTAAATAATCTTTAAAATTGCACTATAGGATCGAGCATGTATAAAAATCAAATTTTAGCCATTTATAATAATTTAAGAGACCGTGCTAGAACCACGGGATCCGGAGTTTCCTAACACCTTCCCTCGGGTCAACAGAATTCCTTACACAGAATCTCTAGTTCGCAGACTCCAACTGGGAAGTCAAAATTTTCCTCGATTTGGGATTTAAATTAAACCGGTGACTTAGGACACCAAAAAGCCAATCCTATCCCAAGTGGCGACTCTAAAAATCAAATAAATAAATAATCCCATTTCGAATAATGTCACTTTAAATGGAAAAACTCCCTTATACATTTATCCTTCGGGGTAGTTGTGTAAAAAAGGAGGTGTGACAGCTCTGGCGACTCTGCTGGGGATTCGAACCTAGAATTCCGGTTCAGGGTTCAAAGAATTTGAGCTTAGTATAATTATTATATTTGGCTTTATCTGATTTTTCTACATGCTTCCATGCTATATGTGCTAAATGTTTTACCGCTTTGATATTTGTTGAAATTGTATATATAAATTATCGCGAATCCTTTCCTCTCTCTGAGTCTTCTACATCATGGAGAAGGGTGCACTTCGTTTCTCTTCTGTTTAGATCTTTCCCAATTTAGAACGAGGTTGGATAAGTTGCAAAGGCAGCGGAGCTTCTGTATCCCCGGTACGCTGCCTCCCCCTCGGCTCGAGTTGTCCGCTTGGGTAAGCCAGGTCTAGATCAATAAACCTAGGGTTTAAACCTAGAAGAACAAAACCTCATGCCGGATCCCTAGTAGGAACGTTTGATTGCATCATGTGCATTTGACTTAGGGGACTCAACACAGGGGTTGGGTCCGTCTAGGACAGGTGACCTGAAATAAAATGACCATCCTGATGCATCTTACGTGCTACTTGCGCATTTATTTGCTCGGCTTTGCATGTTGATCGGCTTGTATAAATGAGTAAAAATTGAGAAAAAAAAAATAAGCAATGCTAGGACTAAGTGAGGGTGACCTTTTGAAAAAAACCAATTCCCAAATAGTACCGAAATGCAACCGGATTTTTGAAAAATGAAAAAAATGGAAAAGAGAAAAATATTTGAAAAAAATGGAAAGAAAAATTGTTGTTCAAAATAGTTTTTGGCAAATCTGCCCGAACTACGCTGGTTTGATTCTCACTGGATGTGAGATACGTAGGCAACCCTCATCGGGTCCAACCACCCTTTTTGCAAAAATAGCCAAAAAAAAAATGTCAAAATTTTAATTTTCGTCATAAATAAGTCGGGTGATGTCATTCTTGTTAAAATAAGCCGAATGTCCCCAAAAGGGCGCCGGAAGGCTGTTTTTGCAAGAACAGCCACCCTGAGTCATTTTTAAATGGTTTGCGGGCACAGCCTTAAAATCTTCCCCTCAGAAGTGCTGAAAGGCCGTATTCGCAAAACCAAATCCTTGTTTTGATTAAATAAAGAATTTTGCAAAAATAGCCAGTTTGTAAAAAATAAGTCATTAAAATTCCCTTTTTAAATAAACGTGCAGGATGACTTCAAGTAACATCGAGACCTTCTCAGTCCTGAGTGAGATCCCCTTGAAACTTCACATGTGGTGGCATGATCTAGGAAAAGGAAGCAAAGATACCGTGGTTAAAATTTTGGGCGTTCTAGTTGATCTACTGAACATCAAACCGAGAAAAGATATTATTGAGGCACTAATACCATTTTGGGACCCGACCCGTAATGTATTCCGGTTTTCAAACTTTGAACTCACACCTACATTAGAGGAGATTGCGGGATATGCGGGTCTCAACGGGAACCTGCGAGGAAGATACCCACTGGCACCACGACCGGTAACCCTTCATAGGTTCTTGGATTTGTTAAACATTAGCCGGGATATTCAGGACCCGCATCTGGCAGAAGGGTGTTGTACATTGCATTTCCTATATCACCGGTATGGTAACCCAAAAGGTTTCGAGGAGCTCAACACCGGCTTGACACATGCCGGAAATAAAGACAAATGGGAGGCTCGACGGGGATTAGCCTTTATGGTGGCCTTTCTGGGAGTGGTGGTTTGTCCGAGAAAAGATAGTCACATAGACCTCGGCCTGGTAGGGATGCTAGACGTTGCTATGAAAAAACCTACTAGCACAGTGGTCTGATAATAGCAGAAATGTACCGAGCTCTGACCAAATGTCGCGAAGGCGAGAAATTCTTTCAAGGTTGCAATTTGCTCTTACAGTTGTGGATGCAAGAACACCTCTGTCACCGCACAGGCTATATGAACTACGGTTTAACCGGGTTGAGTTGTATTGCAGAATTTGGGACCCGGGTGACAGGTATTGAGTTCCCTGAAAGTACTGAGGCCTGGTCATCATGCTTAAGATCCTTGACCGCAGATAAAGTCGAATGGGCTTATGGTTGGCTTCCCGCTACTGAAGCTATATATACATCAGCAGAGGTCCCCTATATTCTTTTGATGGGTATCCGAAGCATACAGCCTTATGCTCCTTACCGGGTTTTGCGACAATTTGGAAGATTCCAAACAGTGCATAATGATGAAGACCTGAGTGAGCAAGTCATTGAGTTGGGCCCGAAGGCTGCATTTCCTGAAGGTAGAATCCGAAAAATATGGAATGAGTGCCGGTTCCTTGAGCCAAAAACCATAATACAAGACCAAGCTATAGGCGAGGTAGATCCCAAGTACCTGACATGGTTTGGCAAAAGATTTCAAATCCCAGAAAGACCCGCTAAAAGACCGCACGTGCAGCAATTTACGGATGGGGTCCAAGTTCAATGGGATTGGCAAGCAAAGGAGAAGGAGTACCGAGCTAAAATAGGACGGTTAGAGCAATAGGTCCGGGACCTCCAATTCGATAAAAGTGTACAGGCTGCAGCCGACGAGGGCGATAAGAAGAAATTAGCTCAGGAGAATGAAGCACTCAAAGCCCAAATTAAACAAAATGAAAATAGATGCCCAGAATAAAGAAAGAAGTCTATCTGATGAGAGGTTAATCAAAGGGTTAAGGAAATAAATTTCGGATTGCCAAGAAGAACTAGAAAAATTCGAGGGAAATATGGCAAGACTTCGGGCGCAGTGGGCCAAAAAGACTGAGGAGAGAGCCGAATTTGTGCAGCAAATGAGAAGAAACTACGAGGGGACCATCGCCAAGATGAAGGGAAAAATAAATACTATGGAAAAAAAGACAGCCCAACGTGATAAAGAATTCCAAGTCGAGATGAACCAGTGTCATAAGTTAATTATAGAGATGGAAAAGGAAATTAAACTGCTACAAGATTTTCACTTCCAGGACACACGGGTGCTACAAGCTCGTACACAACAAATAAGCTGACTCCTCCAAGAAAAGGGCAGAATCAGAGAAAGGATCAGAGACATTGCCCATTATATTGTTATGAAGTGTCAGGCCGGAGAGCGAATGGGTCGTACTGCGCCCTTGGCCTCAGTGATGATATTTGTTCGCCAAGTCATGAATGATTTAGATCAGTTACAAAGGGGTCTCACACGCAGGCCCGCGGCAATGCCGAACGATGCTCCGCGGGCCCCAGGATTTGATGCATTGATGTACTCTTAATAATTGAGTCTGTATTTTTGCTTTTGAGTCTATTTTTGTAATTTCCTTTTGCAAGAAAAGAAAAACAAATAGTCTATGTAGCTTTTGTAATCGCAATTGTTATTAATGAAAAAGCGAAAATTCCCAAAAAAATTATTTTCTTATTTTTTCATTTATTTGCAAGAACTACGCTTGGTCTGATTCATGCGGGGCCGTGATACGTAGGCAATCTACATAAGATTCGACCGTAATCCTAAAAAAAAAAGATAAAAGAAATACGAGGAAAATAAATAAAAGGAAAAAAACACCAGAAAAAGAAACACAAAGGAAGAAAATAAGGCATTGAGAGAAAAACCCTGGCCACAGAAAAGAAAAAGCAAAAAATAAGAATAAAGAAGCAAGAAAGAAAAATTGAAAGAAAACAAAACAAAAAGAGAAAGAAAAGAGGAAGGAATAAGAAGAAAAACCGGGATGACGCATGCAACCGAAGCAAACATGTAGATATCCATTTAACTGTATAGGTGCATCACACTCCATTGTGCAGTTACCTATCTGTTACCTATTTCATACTAACCGTTTGTTGTTGTTTATTCAGCTGAGTTATGGTTTGTGGTAAGCTGGCCTTGCATCGATACTTCACCAGATCCAAAGGAAAAATAGAGATGTCGTCGGAAATGACCTTGCCTGCAGTCCCCATACCTGAAGATAGACCAATCTCTGGGATCCCGGCCTCTGAATCCCATACAGTTGAAGAAAATCGGATCCTGCGCTTACGCTTGATGGAAATGTGGGATGCTTGGAACAACGGGAAGGAACCCCCAAGCAATATCCCTGGATTCCCAGAGTTGTTCCCAAGATCTGGAGGGGTTACTACTGTCCCCATCAGTCGCCCAAATATTCCTCTAAGTCAACCTACCATGACTGCTAACTTTTTCGGAACACCCTCTGAGGATCATCCCCAAGTGTTCCCATCTGGAATTGCTCCCAACATCATTACAGCTCCACCATCTTCTGTAACTACCCAACCATCGATACCAAAACATGCTTTTGACCCTTCGGTCTTCATATTTCAGAATCCAGTTTTTCAGGCCGACCTTCCTCACTATCCTCAATATACCTACTCTCGGCTACCATATGAGATCACACCGGGGCAGGACAAAACCCCTAAAGCCCCGGAGCAGGATAAAATGACAAAAAGAATGAGGAGTTTAGAGCAAAGTCTGAAAAATATGCAAGGTCTAAGCGGGCAGAAGAGTGTTTCTCACAATGATTTGTGCATGTTCCCTCACGTGCACCTACCTATGGGATTCAAGACGCCAAAGTTCGAAAAGTATGATGGACATGGCGATCCTATTGCTCACCTCAAAAAGTATTGTAACGAATTACGCGGGGCTGGTGGAAAAGAAGAATTATTAATGGCTTACTTTGGAGAAAGCTTGGCGGGTATAGCATCAGAATGGTAGATGGATTAGGACATATCTCGATGGCATATCTGGGATGACCTTGCCCGAGATTTTGTTAGACAATTTCAGTACAATATAGACATTGCGCCAGACAGGAACTCCTTGGCAAACCTAAAGAAAAAGCCCTCAGAG